>JAHRHZ010000047.1:7063081-7119721 GCA_024137785.1 Ginglymostoma cirratum | reverse complement strand
ATCAACAGTGTGCCAGAAGGATTGATGCTGGGTCAACTGCTTTTTGTCACTTATGCAAATAATTTGGGTGTGATCATAGGAGTTATGGATAGTAAGTCTGCAGGTGACACCAAAATTGGAGGTGTAGTGGACAACAAAGAAGGTTACCCCAGAGTACAATGGGGCCTCGATCAGATGGGCCAATGGGCTGAGGAGTGGCAGATGGAGTTTAACTTAGATAAATGTGAGGTGCTGCATTTTAGAAAGGAAAATCAGGGCAGGACTTATACACTTAATGGTAAGATTCTGAGCAGTGTTGCTAAACCAAGAGACCTTGAAGTGCAGGTTCATAGTTCCTTAAAAGTGGAGTGACAGATAGGCTAGTGAAGAAGGTGTTTGGTATGTTTGTCTTTATTGGTCAGTGCATTAAGAACATGAGTTGGGAGGTCATGTTATGGCTGTACAGGACATTGGTTAGGCCATTTTTGGAATACTGTGTTCAATTCTGGTCTCTCTGCTGTAGGAAGGATGTTGTGAAACTTGAAAGAGTTCAGAAAAGATGTACAAGGAAGTTGCCAGGGCCAAAGTGTTTGAGCTATAGGGAGAAGTTGAATAGGCTGGGGCTACATTCCTTGCAGCATTGTAGGCTAAGGGGGCAACCTTTTACAGGTTTTCAAATCATGAGGGATATGGATAGGGTAAATTACCAATCTCTTTTCCCTGGGGTAGGAAGTCCAAAAGTAGAGGGCATAGGTTTAAGGTGACAGGGGAAAGATTTAAAAGGGACCTAAGGGGCTACTTTTTCACACCGAGGGTGATGTGTATATGCAATGAGCTGCCAGACGAAGTGGTGGAGGCTAGCAAAATTACAACATTTAAAAGGCATCTCGATGGGTATGTGAATAGGAAGGGTTTAGAGGGATATGGGCCAAATGATGGCAAATGGGACTAGATTTCATACATCTGGTAGGCATGGATGAGCTGGACTGTTTCTATGCTATCCAGCTCTGTGACTCTATGACTCTAATGTACCTGTAAGATCATAGCCATGTATATCTATGATGACCATGTATTTATATTAATATATAATAAGTAGTGTCACCTTGCAATACAGGCTTGAACGCAGTTCTTGACTTTGCCTTCGCCTTGACCAGTCTGTCTTGAAATTAAACTCAAACCATATGATAAACGACGTATGACATTGCCTCAGTTTGGCAAGTTACATTACGAAGCCAGGTTGTTGCCTCACTGCATGCAACCCCAATGTTAATGAGACTGATGCTTCAAAGTCATAGCTGCAGATCTCTGTGCAGGATGTTGCAGCTGTGTCCTCCAAAAGCCAAAACCAACCAATTTTTATCACTGCATCAATCATCATCTCTGAAGATGTTTCCCCTTTTACTCAGCCTCAGTCTCTTTCCAACCTTGACTCTGCTTGTCAACACAAGCGTACCTCTTTTCTACCATTCACCTCAGTGTGTCTGCCTCCCTCTCTGTCTCTCCTTTCTACCTCTGTACCTCTTCCAGTTTACCTCTCTCTCTCACTCTCTCTCAATCTCTGAGTGGCAGCTCAGAAAGATTCTGGAATAAATTAGAGATGGCCCACTATGCAAAGCAACAATGGGCTACATGTATTAAAACCACACTGAACTGCCCTCTTCAAACATCAAACGACTTTTTATAATGACAAAACATTGTGTCAATCTAGGGAATAGCACATTTCTTTCTAGCACATTTGAAAGTGTATAAATATTTATTCTTCCTTATGTATCCTGATCAATTAATGTTCCTGTGTCCTAATATTTAAATTTAACCCGTGTCATCAGTACTCAGATGTTGTGCTTCACTCCTTCTGTTGAGTACTTTATCTCTGTCACCACTAATCAGTGAGGTGTATAAACATAAAATAAACTGACAGTGGCATCGATATAGTACTGGTGTGGAACTCCACGGCTGTAAGAGGAGGAAACACATTCATTTGATACAAATGACCATTGTAACAATTTGTGACAGGTTCCAGGTTGATTCTACCTCTTGAAGTACATTTCGAAAAGAATCTCAGTGCACCAAATTCCATCAAGAAATGTCACACATTTTTCTCTCCAGTACACCTAGGGCATTCCATAAAAAGACTCAAACTAATCTCAGAAATCTGTATTTTAGCCTTTCTCCTCCCTGATTTTGTTTCAGTGTAGCTACAGAATTAAAACCATCTCAGAATTACAAACATTGTCTGTTGATCTGCCCTAGCCTCAGGAAAGCAGGTCCACTCTTCTCTAAAAAGCAATGACTGAGCAATGTCAGTGAATGATTAATTAGATGTATCATCTTGTTACAGAATATCCAGGTTAGTACATGACACACACCATAGCTATTTACAAACTGATCACAGTATGCTGTCCTAGGCATGTGTACACCATTCCTGGATGTGTGCACATGCTGTTGTATTGAGTATACACCAACCGCTCATTGATTGTCATAAAAACACATCCTGTTTATTAATAAGAGAGAACAAAGTGGGCAGGGTTTTCATTGTCAGATTCTGAATCCTGCCATCAGGCTCAAGTGGGAATTGGAATTCCACACTGTGTCAGAAGCACTCAATGTGGTTTTTCCTGGATCAGCTGACCAGGGGCCGGAAGGCTGTCTCGCCATCTAATTAAGGTGAGTAGGTTCTCAAAGTCAGACAAAGTCAGAAGAGATCATCCAGCTTGAAAGTAGCAGCAGGTTGGGGATGGTAAGTGAGTGAGAGGGCTCTTCAAAATGGAGGGGCCTCTCCAACATATAAAAGTAAAATTTAAAATTAACTTTTGCAGGTGTTTTTATCATGGTGTGTGGTGCTGCATGACTGGTTTGCATTCCAAGACAGACAATATGTAGAGAAGACAGAGTCAAGAACTTGTTCAGGCTTAGGTTTCAAAGTAACATTAATTTTTATATATTCATATTAATTAAGGTTATACATGGTAATCACAGATATACTAGGCTCATTAGGTTAGGATTGATCAATTTTCTTCTTTATGTCCATGTGCTGTCTTAATCTTTCTAACCAATTATAGCCTCTAATGTAGTAGTGGACTCTGGTCTGTTCTGCTTGACCCACATTGTACTATTTATGCTCAGTGATGTGCAGCTTCATGGCATTGTCGCTATGTTGCTCCAGGATCCTGAAAGCCTCACATAGCAGCAGCCACTTCACCTCTGTATGGAGGGAGAACCGTTCTAAAGGATGGGCTGTGACAAAAACTGCACCTGGGCAGGCAGGGTAGCAGGCAGCTGGCAGGCAGGGTAAGCTTCTAAGCCTGCCTAAGTGCTGGATCCTTGGGCTGCCATCTCCAAGCAAATAAAATGGCCCCCAACCCTTGGTGGCACAAGAAAACTGCAGTGAGCTAGGCCTAAGAGGTCCTAGTTAACAAGCTGGATCAGCAACCCAACACTTGTTATTGCCACAACTTCCCTTTCCCCACCTTGCCCAGGGAATATGACCAGGGAAAATTGTAGCTAAAGAAAGTCAAGCCTTGTCCCCATTATAGACACACAGTCCTGATACAATGCAAGTGCACCTTGGTCAATGGTGTCTCTATCTCTGGGCCGGTCGACCTGGATTCAAGTCCCACTTACCCTGGAGATGTTTTGTAATGTGTCTGAATAGGTTGATCTAAAAAATAATAGTAACTGGTAGTGGTGTGTCTTACAGTAAAACCAGCTGTTCTTTGGTGTGGTGACAAAAGCACAGGTTCTGTCATGTAGAATAGCAAAATGTGAAATAGCCTCCTACATTCCCCACATAATAAAATTCCTTTAAGATATTTTCCAATAACCAGATCAGAGATATTATGACACACTTTTGGATCAGGTGGGATTTGAACCAAGGTCTTGTAACTCAGAGGTAAGGATACCACCACTATACTACAAGCTTTTAAAAAACATTTTAAATTTTCTTTTATATCCAGAAGTGCTTGCACGCACAACTGAACATTTTTTCAAACACCAAATCACCATGGTTTTTTATAATCTATTAACCAGTGGCAGTACAAAGTCTTTTAAGATATTTTCTCTCTACAATATGAATCTTAAAGCAGTACCTGAACAAGGACAGATTAAAAGTTTGATGCTCAACCTGCTGAGTTATCCAGGGGTAGGGGCACTACCACTGCACCGCAAGAAAGCCCTCTTCAAAGTCAATTAACTTTTTTTATTTTAACCTAATTTTCTAATCAACTTGTTCAGAGATGTTATTACACACCTCTGGAGCAGGCACGAATTGAACCCAAGTCTCGGGCAGGGACACGACCACTGCACGACAAGATAGCCTTGACAAAAAGGAAGACTTTGTAAGCAATAACCCACTACCGTCAGACCAAATTTGTTTTTGTAAAACTCAGGGAAACTGTGAACAAAAGCATGAGGGTGTAATGTTGCTCATATGCTGATTAAATGCAGTCTAATCAGACCATTTATCAATGACCTGTTACTCAGTCAAGTGAGAGTTCTTAAAGCAATTGTATTAAAGAGCCTTTAATCATCTCTAGACCTTGTGGAACATGATCAATGATCTTGTTGGTGAGGGCTGATAACTCCTTCTTTCATTATAATATCTTTTTAGACAGGATAAACTTCAAACACTAACTCCCTGCAAAAGGCTCAAGTCAGCACAATGCCGTGAGGGACTTGTGTATGAAGTTAGCTCGGCTGCCTTTCTACAATGTATCTTTCCTTCCTCCAACCTCTACCATTGCGCATTCACCAATATCTGCCACATGTATACAAAAGACAGAAATCGAAGAACAGATTCACATACCCACACAGTCCAGACTGACAGATGTGCTTCCCTAGAAACCCTGATAGTGGGATAATTAGTGGTAATGTGTACTAAGCTTAAGTTCACTCCAACTGTCAATTACAATTTGGTAGAAGTTCAGTGGTTGGCATATTTATTGTCATCAAGTGGGGAAATCACAAATTCACTCCTAATATGCAAATCCCTAAGGGGATACCCATATCCAGGTGACTGTCAGGAAATGAGTCTCTTAATGTCTGGAATATACTTCAGGATAAAAGTATACTTAAGCTCTTTAGTCTTGGAAGATACGATAGAACCTCATGGAGGCATATCAGACAGCAAGAGTGACATTTTATGGTTTCTCTCGTGAAGCTTGGAGGCAGCAAGGACATGGATTAGGTGGGATGGTCATGGGTGTCACCCCCAACTAGAATTAGGTCAGGAGCAGAAAGGTGTCTGTTTAGACTTCACACCATCCGACAATTGTGGTCCTTAAATAGGCACTAACAACCAGGGAAAGACCTGATTCTTTGGCCGCCAGAACACAGCGACCAGTGGGCCGGTCATCATGTGGTGTGTGCAACATGTAAAACCAGAAGGCCTGTTTGTGGTCTCCTGAAGGGAGGAGGTCGTGATACCTCACTCAAAGGCACTTAGTGCCTGACCAATGAGTGTGTCTACAGAATGTTCGCAGGCATGACTCCTGGTACCTTATAGTATTGGCCACCTCTATCTTCATCTGGTAATGTGACAGGATTATTGGAAGGCATCCATTACCACCAGGCATCTTTGCCTTTGCTTGATTTTGGGCTTATCCAGTGATCAGATGTAGAAGATACACTACTGCAGAGTAGTTGCAAAAGACGTTCTTAGAATAACATGAAGGTTTACTGCATGATGTCAATACAGAACTACGTTTGGTCAGTCATAATTACAAGGACCTTAAGGGAGCTGGTACAGATACATTTGCTCCCTCTGAAAGACAGAGTAGAACTCCTTGCCTCCACCCACAGAGAGTGTACCACATCAGTGGAATGTGTGGAGCCAATGTAACATGAATATTAAGCCCTTTACATCTATTACCTTATACAATAGTGACGTCAGGAAGGGAGAGACCTGCTGAGAGCCACCCCTCTACCCTTTGTGCCAAGCTTCCAGCATCCCATCTCTCACTATCCCCACCCCACAAAAGGCCTCACATATATACTTACCTGTGATCTGGCTCTCTCCTCAATCGTGTGCATTAAGTTGTGTCGCTCCTGAAGCAGCCACCACACCCTCTGTGCTCTGAACAGTATAGGCAACAGCCACCAGCCTCTGAATGGCTTGCTCAGCCATTTCTTAGAGAAGCTAAGAGTCAACCACATTGCTGTGGGAATAGACCATGTAAGAACAGCAGATTTCATTTCCTTAAGGGCATTAGTAAACGGGAGATAGCAAGAACTGCCGACGCTGGAGTCAGAGATAACAAAGTTGACTTTTCTGTTCCTCTGATGCTGCGTGGCCTGCTATGTTCCTCCAGCTCCACACTTTGTTATCTCTTATTAATAAACAGGATGTGTTTTTATGACAATCAATGATAGTTTCATAGCTACCATTATATAACCTAGCTTCTAATCCTAGTGAATTTAAGTGAACTTAATTAGTGATTAGTGAACTTAAATTCACTATAGCGTTAGCCTTGGCCTTTGGATTACTAGTCCAGTGATATTACCACTGCAAAAATGAGTTTCTGTTAAAATATAGACGACTCTGCAGTCTCTGCTAGGTTGACCCAGAAGGGAACCTTTTCCATTCCAACCCTTAAAATAGAAAGGGAACCTTTTGGCTTTGGCAGGTTTCCTTACTGCATTTGGAGGAGGCAAGATGAAAATCAGAACTTACCAGCTCCAGGGTGAATAATTTGAGCAATTTTAACATCCCACCAACACAATTTCTTAGGCTAAAGAGGAACTACCATCTTTCATTTGTTCCATGAATGGCCATATTTCATAATGGAACAGTTGTGTAGTGTTGAAGGAGTAAGGAGTCTCAGAATGGTGGATACCAGCAACTCTTATTGACTATGCGACTACTGCAACTCGTTACTGCTGCTGAGAAACCCTTAACACAGCTAATCAAACATTTTGTGTACAAATGCAACATAATCTTCAAGAGCCCTTGTTTTCAAAAACCATTTGAAATCATTAAATGAAATAGATGCTGAGTCTCTGACCGGTGCAGTATAGGTAATGTTTTACAAAGCTTGTTGTTGAGGAGATATTTCAGATTTTTGTGTCACCATAACGTACAGCTGCAGAGATTAATATCTTCACAACAAGCAAGATCAATAGCACGTGAGGGGTTCACACAGAAAAAGAAACAGAAACAGGGATTCATGAGAGTTTAATTTAGCAGTATGAACAATTTGAAAGAAGCAAATCCTTCTTAATTCTCAATAGATTTCTATCATTGATTTTTTTGTGTCTTGTTTTGTATCTCCAGCCATTTGTGCTTCACCTGTAAATTAGGGCATAGTATAGGATAAGGAGGGTAATGTAAAGTTCCTACCAAAAACTGCACCTGAATGGGAGGTGGGAGATCCAAGGGGGCTTTGGAGGCACCAGCTGTAATTCTTATGGGACAGAAGGCTGCCATTGTGAAAGTCGTAGAGGTTGGAGGTTCTGCCATAGAAAGGGTGAAGGGGAGTCCCACGTTAAACTCCCAGAGCGAGGATGACTCCTGGGGTGAGCCACAGCTGAAGCTGTGTCGGCCGTGGTCCTCCACCAAACTCCCATGAGAAGACGAATGAAGGCTTCCAGCGTCAACCATGATAGAGGAGGGTCTCCCCTCTTAAACTCCACCTTAGGAGGAGGATTAGATTAGGATATGCAGAATTGACAGGCCATGAAGAGAGTGAGCTTCATAAAAGCTGAGACATCGGAATGCCATGTGGCAAAATGAAAAGAAAAAACTGCAGAAATCTGAAATAAAAAAGAAAGTTCTCAAGAAATACTCATATGAGAATAAACCCTTTGGCAGGGCAAAAAAGAAGTTGAACAAAATAGGCAGATGTCTGTTGATAACTTAGACACTTGACTGGACAGCAAAATTACTCCAGGGCAGTGATGGTAGTGAAATCTAAATTACTTGGATGCGCAAAACTGAATGAAAGAAAATGATTGGAAATATAGATAGGAAAAGGAAAGTCACACAGCCATGTGGAAATCTTCCTAAATCATTTTCTTCAGTGCTAATGGGTAAATCGGATCAAATGGCATAAGGAAAAATGTATGAGTGCACCCGTGAGTAACATAATTCAAAGGTACCGACTTGGTATGAACGTGAATTCTACTGAAAGCCAGAGAGTGTGGTTAAGCACATCTAATTAATAACTAATGGTCTCTATTAGCAGCTTTTCTCTCTTCCAAGTATCCATTCCTTTGTCTACCCAATGCTTTTTGCTCTCTCTGGGCTCCATCTCTACCTATTGTTTACTCCTCCCCAGACCCCCACTCTAACCTCTCCCCCCATCACTGATCCCCCTGTCTGAAGCATATATATCACCCTTTCCCAGCTACAATCAGTTCTGAAGAAGGATCACTGGATCCAAAACTTTAACTCTGCTTTCTCTCCACAGAGGCTGCCAGGCCTGCTGCGGTCATCCAGCAATTTCTGGTTTTTTTGGAATTAATAACTTTCTCTTCTTCGAGTTATATGTCCTCGAATATTCCAGATAATGAAGTAACGATTTGAGGTCAGTTAGTTCAGTTGCCTGGATAGCTGACTTGAGGTGCAGAGTGATGCTATCAGTGTATGTTCAATTCCTCGTACAGGCTGAGGTCACCATGAAGGTCCCAACTTCTCAACCTCTTGCCCCCCCCCCCCCGCCTCAGGCACGGTGACCCTCAGATCAAACTCACCACCAGTCTCCACCCTCTACTGAGACAGCAGCACTCTGGGACTGTGGTGACTTTACATTACTGGGATGCCAACATGAGTGTATAAATGTAATTTTGTTGCCTACACAGCAACTTGAAGAATGCACTCTGAGACATGCTTAGTTCCGTGATTGCAGGAAGATATGAAATATTTCATATAGTTCAGGGGAATCGGAACATTTCAAATCAGGGCATTGATATCTGCCCCAGTGAGAAACTGGAATATCAGAATAGAATTAATCACACTGTCACCTATCAGAGTGATTGAGATTAAACAGGTCTTAGAATTTTGATGTCCAAATTTCAGAGCTGGGCCCCTTTAACATTAAAATGGGAACAATAGAAGTCTAGGACTAAACAACACAGTGAGAATTATCCAAATGATGGATAAAAGGAGAGATGAAGAATGTTTTTCATTCATTATTCCTTTAAATAATCATGGTACATTAGTATTCTGTGTAATGTATTCCTTTCAACAGGGAATTTACATGCAACTGAAGATTTAACTGAAGAGTGCCAGCTTACAGGTAAATGGTGGGGAACAGGACAAAGCTGAATTATTCTTGCAAGGAGCTGGCACAGACTCAATGGGCCTAATAGGCTCCCTCTGAGGTGTAGCCATTCTTTGACCTGATGGTTGTGATTTCGTTTGTTTGTTTCACCTTGTGTAATTTGAACCAAATGTTTCAGGGACCAGAAGAACAAAAGATTCAAAACAAAATTCATAATTTTAACAAGATGACAACCTGAAGTAAACCCATGAGGGACTCCAGGAGATTGAGACCAGAATGTAGTAAAGGAAACCATATTCTTGGGTCACCACTGCTGTTTAAAAACCTCAGCATTGAAAGGTCCATGTGTCTGTGAAAAACTATAATGTTAGCATTAAGAAGGAGAAATACAACAATGGGAATCAAACATGGTCACAATGGAGAACAGCATCCTTGGCCAAGAATGTACCTTAAATTTGCAGTAAGCTTACAAGTTATTTTGATTTAGTCAATTAATATTTCATTATGTAAGTTTCCATTAACTGTTCATTTGCATTTTTCTCACAGTGATCCACCAGGGGCTGCTTAAGCAGATTTTGTGTTGTTTATTTAAAAGAGTGGATAGGAGGATTCATTCTGCTGCTGATTATCTGGATCTTGGTGAAACATTCTGGAGCTTTTGGAGTACGCTTTGGAAACATGGTGAAATGTTTTACAAGCTATCCTGATTTTTATTACAACGGTGATGTTTTTGTATTGAAAATAATAACTCATCAGAGGAGAGAATTTGATCGTGATAGAAACCACCGGGGAGGTTAACCAAATGGAATTGAGAGGAAGATATGAGAGGGAAAGAGAAGGTTGAAATAAGTGGGTGTGCACCACACCCAGGATGGAGACTGTGTGAAAGCTTAAGCTTGATTTAGTAAAATAGCAATGTGTGATGGTGAGTGAGTGTATATGATTAAAGCTGCATTAATTATCAGCCTTCACTGATATATGGGAGTCAGTTTCAAGTTCTGCTCGCTCTAACTTCACTAAGCTAAACAACTGTGGCAGGCCTTGATGAAATAGGGGAGATCACCATACCTCCGACCCCACCAGAACGTGGTATGGCTGAGACCAGATATGAATCAGGACAAATATTTCCCTGGCACACGGTGCCACCATACAGGACCAAAGAGCTGGGTGGGTGGGAAGGTGTTGGTATTTGTGGAAAACTTACAGAAAAATGCACGTAGAGAAAGAACCTCAGGCAGAGTTCTCAAGATGCTAATTTGTGATGCCACTGAGAGGAGTAACATTGATCAATGTTTTCCCCTAAGCATGGCTGAATAACTCCAGCCCCTGTAATGTTTTGCTTTGGCACCTTTGAATGTTAATGTTGTACTGTTTCTCCCTATGTATGTTAAGCATTGTTTGTAACTGGTAGTGACATTCATGTTTCAGTGTATTGTCTATGGCTGGCAGTGACATTACATTGAAGTTGATCAATAAAGCTATCCCTATTGACCTTCGTGCAGTCTCTACCAAAGGTGACAATGAGATTAAACCATCCCCACAAGGACTCCCATCAAATGCTCCTTGGGGATAAATATCACAAACTCCGGGGGATATCAAGAGCACACCTGAACTGACCCAAGACTCCTACGACCACTGGGCATCAAAGTAGCACACAAACCCACATCAACCCTACATTAACTGCTGACCCGACCCAAAGACCCATTACCCACTATGAATGGGACCAACGCAATATACAAGATTCCTTGCAAAGACTGCGACAAACATTACATTGGGCAGACAGGAAGAAAATTAGCCACTAGAGTACATAAATATCAATTAGCAACAAAAAGACACGACCAATAGTTACACATCCACATGGATAAGGAAAACCACCAGTATGATTGGGACAACACCAGGATTATGGGACAGGCCAAGCAGAGACAAGCATGGAAATTCCTAGAGGCCTGGTTCTCCATTAAGAAGGCCATCAACAAACACATACTGCTAGACCCTACATATACACCACTGTGAAGGAAAACCGGAAGTGAGGTAACCCAGCTTAACGGACACCAGAGTTTAAATAACAGGCAGGAAAACACAACAGCGCTTCATCAGAGGCTGCACTGATGATATTACCCAGCAGGGTAATGAAACGTCTGCGAAACAACAATGATCCAGCTCAGCGAGCCAGCCAACCACAACCAGGGGAAGTGACTTTATAAAAAACCCTTAGAGCGCATATCATTGTCTGTGAGAAGCTTCACCTCCATAAACTCTCCGGGGAGTTGCATCAACTCTAAGGCTTGAATTATAAATACATGGGGAGCATGTGTGTGGGGTCAGGAGTTGCATCATTAGTTCCCTAAGAAGGGGACACCATTTTTTCTCACCACCTTATAACATTTCGCAGTGATTTTACAAATTGTCAACCAAAAGGTCCTAGTGGAATTTCCAGACACATGTTTCCATTAATTCTTACACTCTGCTGGCCTCATATTTATTCTGTGATATCATAAAGAATTACATGTACATAGTGAAGATGATTAAACTGGGACTATCCCTGACACCGGTCCCATCTTTGAAAGCTGGTTGGAACAATAAGATTTGGGATCCTTTTAGATTTAACTTACATGTGCAAATTCTTTAGATAAAGTGTATAACTCTAGAAATTAATATTTTTTGGGAGATTTGTGTTAACACTAGAATGTACTCATATTCCTTCACAGAGTAACATCCCCTAACTGTTCCTTTGAGAGATTTTGACTTTGCATGATAATCAGCTAAAGTTGCTGCGGTGCGAAGGTAAATTGGAACTGGCTGTGGCAATTACCATAGTTCACCATCAATCAGAATAATAGTGATACAGTCATCAGTGCTGGATGTCTGGAAGTCAATCCAAACAAAGAGCTCGGTCCTCAGCTGATCCAATGTTCATTCCACAAGCACAAAGTCTGGGGAACTGGGTTCTTGAATTGTAGTAGCAGTATCCTTGCCTCTGGGCCAGGAGGTCCAGCTCCAAGTCCCTCCTGCTCCTGAAGGTGTGTTATAACATGTCTGGAAGGTTTGATTAAGAATATTTAGAGTCTAACGACTTCCGAAGTGCTAATGAATGGAAAGGTCCTTTGTGATTCTCCAAATATCTTCCAAATTTAATTTGCCCAATATGACACAGCCCTTTGATTGTCCATGCCCATCTCAATTTGACCTTTTATCATGAGTCATTACCATTTGTGTCCTTTTTTGATCCAGCCAGGGCAGGCTTGCGCTTTGAGTGACAATGCATAAACAGGTGACAGTGAATTGACTTCATTGAAAGTAACAAATCAGGAAAGATGTAGAAGTCACAAATTCATCATCACCTATTTGAAACGATCGCAGAAATCTACCCAATCTGAGGCTCGATCTCATCGTGTGGCAAATCATACTGCACCTGAAAATTGAATACGAGCCATGTTTTATCATTTATTTACTCAGATTGCCTGCAGGTTTAACCACTTACAACTGTTATAGATCTGAATATGAAAAGTGACCCCAGTACCTTGTGTCCAGCATTCATTCTTTACCTGTCACCTTACAGGTGGGAAATTTGTGGTAGCGCTAAAACATACACATAATCCTCCACAGTGTAACATTCCTTAACTGTTCCATTGAGAGATTTTGACTTTGCATGATAATCAGCATTGCCCATATCCCAGAATGAGATGGTACACAAACACCATCCTGTGTCTGTGTCAGCAAGGTTTATGCGCAGCAATCTTCTGAAGGACGCAATAAGTGAGACTGAGAAGGTACTAATGGGCAACAATCGTCAACTGGTTACATGGCTGCCATGAATTGCTGCTAAAGTAGGAAAACACAGCATTTCAGGAAAATGAAGGACTGAATCTTCATCTCCGGGATGAGGTACGTTTGGAGACCACAACTGAAAAGCAGACAATCAGTCCAGTGGAAGGTCAGAGACACATCCTGTAAAGTAATAAGGGTCCGCTGGGCTGCAAGGGCCATATCCCACAGCCTCACCCTGTGGGTAAACTACTCTCACAGTCATGGCCTGGATCCTGTGGCCAAAATATATTTTGTGCCATTTAGGCTGGGACTTTTTTTACCGGAGTGTAAGAGGTTGAGAAGTGGCCCTACAGAGTTTTATAAAATCATGAAGGGTATAGATAGGGTTGATGGTGGGTGTCTTTTGCTTAGGATGGGGGATTTGAAGACTAGGGGACACATTTTAAGGTTAGAGGAGAGAGATTTAAAAAAAGACGAGGCCCAATTCTTTTACATAGAGGTTGGTTCACGTGTGGAATGAACTTCCTGAGGAAGCAATGGATGTGGGTACAATTACAACTTTTGGAAGACATTTGGATAAGTACACAAATAGGAAAGATTTGGAGGGATATGGGCCAGGATCAGGCAGGTGGGACTAGCTTTTTTTCGGATTATGTTCGGCATGGACTGGTTGGACTGTTTCCATACTGTATGACTCTGTGACTCTATCCTTCAGCACTTCTGGGTTCTTCCATCTCCAAGTGCCCTCTGAGTTACATACCTACAACAGCAGCTATCCTGGTGGAGCTGCCCAGACTTCAAGATGCTCCCATTGATCCTCCCATGTACAAGCATTCCTTTTACCCTTAAATAAATGGAGCTGCATGAGGTGGCTCTTTAATTGTAAAAGTCCCACTGGTTCCTGCCTGAGGCTTGTGAATGAAGAGATTTTGCCTCCAGCAGGGTAACGTAAGAAACTGGGCATGAATTTCATGACGTTGAAGAATCCAACAGACATTTATTGCGACAGGCTCTGACATACAAACAGTATGTTCACAGGCAGATCAGTGCCAGGGTTGCCAATAAGCTATTAGATTAGAATGAAAGAACATGCTTCTAATAGCCTGACACACTTCAGATGATCTCTGAGGAAGATGGAGTTTTTTTTAAATATCCTCAGGTCACATGATGATACAGTGATGATATCATGAGTATGCCTCTTAAAGGTATACAGACATACAACAGATCGACACACAGAACAAAGACACAAAGACAAGGGTCCAGGACACAGGCATTGCTGTGGGAGAAGATG
The DNA here is from genome assembly GCA_024137785.1 of Ginglymostoma cirratum. Classification (NCBI taxonomy): domain Eukaryota; kingdom Metazoa; phylum Chordata; class Chondrichthyes; order Orectolobiformes; family Ginglymostomatidae; genus Ginglymostoma; species Ginglymostoma cirratum. The sequence goes on along the minus strand of JAHRHZ010000047.1, from coordinate 7,105,468 downwards.
GCACCTCTAAAACAGAAATGACAAAATTCACTGCCACCAGATGGATAAGCAGTTGTTCTCTTAGGGTCAGGAAATATGATGCTGTATTAAATATAACCATTCTACCAGAATACGGTGACAACTCCTGATTGTCGGAAAGGGAATAATGTCAAAAGGCTGCAGGAATACATTTCACTGATCCTTACAATCAATCAATCAAACAGAGTGAGCTGCTTCTCATAGTTTTACAGCTAACCTCAGCCAGTTTCGCCAGCTGTGCCTGACATCCACTGGTACCACAGCTATATCTAAAATACATTGGACCCAAACCCCAAACGACTGCTGAAGTCACGGAGAATAAAGTCATTGTTACAACCTCCATCTGCGATTGCCAAAAAGCTTCCTCAAGAAGTTTTAAGTAAAGTTACAGAGCTAATCCGGAAAGCAGAGTGGTGGTAAGAATGAGACTTTTGAAAGTGAACAAAAGAAATGCTATGCCTTTAAGACCAAGCGTAAGACAGATGTTGGCATTACCACGATTCACCAAGATGTCGGATAAATCAATCATAGCACCGTAAATTGATCACACCTCAAAGAGCCTGAAGCTGATTAATGAACCCGGGTCCCATTCCTCTGCAGCTTACTGCATGCAAATAACTTTGATATCATTTATCTGCTGTCACCACAAGTGATCAATGAGGTAATAGATGGCACAGCTGGGATTACCTGCACAATAGAAATAGCTGGCAGTATAATTCCGAAACTCGACTGGAAAAGAAGAAGCAGAGAAATAAATTACAGAATCAAAGAGCTTACCATACAATAAAAGACAGCAGGATGACAAAAAATTCTTCCTCTTAATTGAGGCAAATCAAGTGTCCTTATCAAATCTGAGCTGTGAGCAGCTGCTAACTTCAGGAACAAGGCACAGATTTGCAAATATCTTGATGTCAGAATGAAGCAATGGCGTTGCGATGATGTTGTTTCAGTGACTGGCTTTAACTGTGACCTGAGCTGTTTTAAATGAGTGTTTGGTGGCCAGGCCTGTGTTATCATTTGCTGTCAAAAATCCCCACGTCATTCACAACTGCCCACTTTGACCTGGTGCTAGGGAATTGGATCATGAACCATTCCCCAGTCAGAGATCAGCATTGCGAGGGATTCACAGGCACAAATTGGCAAAGGAATATTTTACAGATTTTTGCAGACAAGAACCCTTTGTCTTGAACACACCAGCATAAGTGGACACTCTGTTTGTATTAATTTATTTAGCACAGAGTAATAAAGGGAAAGAGTGTGAGTTAACATCAATAAAATCGCATGACAGATTGTCAGATAGAATTCAGTCATCCTCCTGGGACGTACGAACATATAAATGAGTGCTGGGCGTTTGGAATGCGCTGCTGGCAGTGGTAGTGGAGTCAGATACTTTAGAGACTTTTAAGCGACTCTTGGCTAGGCACATGGAGGATAGTAAAATGTAGGGTATGCAGGGTAGATTGATCTTAGTAGGATCGTAGGTCAGCACAACATCGTGGGCCGAAGGGCCTGTACTGTCCTATGTTCAATATTCTAAATTAGGAGCAGGAGTAGGCCACTTGGCCCCTCAAGTCTATTCTGCCATTCAAGAAGTTTGTGACTGATCTGAGTCCTCTACATTCCAACCCACCTTGCCCCTCCTCAGACTTTGATTATCAACTGTCGATCTCCTTGGCCTTAAAAAGATTAAAAGATTCTGCTTTCACTTCCTTGCAAAACTCAACTGTCTGTGAAAAAAGAAAACTTCTCCACATCTCAGTCTTAAATGGGAGACTCCTTGGATTTAAATAGAAACCCCTAGACTCTACCACAAGTAAAATGACTCTTTCCACATCTACCCTGTCAAAGCCCCACAGGATCATATATGTTTCAGTCATGCCACCTTTACTCATGCAAACTTCAACAAATACAAGCCTAGCCTACTGAATCTCAAAGTTCTGCAATCTCTCATCATTTAGATCATGTTTCATTTTTATTCTTCCCACCAAAGTGGACAATTCCCAGTAACATTTTCCCAAAATGCGCTCCATTTATCAGTTCTTTACCCATTTGCTTAGTCTATCACTATCAATTTGTGCTTCTTTGTGGGCCCTTCATAACGTACTTTCCTTCCTAACGCTGTGCCATTAGCATGAACCGGCAGGTGAAAGACTTTGAAAAATGACAGAGAAAAACATCAGAAGGCGAGTCTAATATTTTCCCAGCTCCATTGGATATGGTCAGTGGTGAGAACCACCAACTGAAGGCTGAAACGGTGAATTAATGACCACTGTTGGCCACCACCAGCAATTCACCAATGCTGGAGAGGCCATTACATAGGGAGACCCTGGCATTCTCTCAGCACAGTGTGGGCTGATCGATAGCCCAAAGAGGAAAATGCCCCAGCAGAAAGAGCAAAGATTGATTCCACAGAGACATTCCACCATCCCACTACAGCCTGTGAATACTCACCATCGTTCTCACAAATCCAACTCTTAAGAATGGGTCACGGGTCAGGCTGAGTTGAAGGGCAAAGACTAGAAATAGGAATAAAAACCGAGAGAAAACTGAGGACTCGTAAACAGAGATGTCAAGGAGCTCTGCCTTATGATGTGCAACATTAGAGTGCAACCAACTTTTTGGTTAAACAAAGCCTGACATAATTTGCTTCTTCTCTTGTGGCCTACTTCTATTTTTATATTTAATGTACAGTCAACCTTGTGTATTTCCCCAAGAGATTTAATTACAGTCACAGATTCAAGTGAAAGAGTAGGTTTACCAGAGGTAGAAGCAAGGCTTCTGAAAACCTGTTATATGTCATAAATCCCTTACCAATCATGCTACTGTCACCTTCAGTGATTTTTCTTCCCTTTTTGTTCAAGCAGTGAATGGGGAGGGAAGGAAAGTTCTTGATGATGGCAGGAAGATAAAACCCTCTAGGATTTATGATGTCATGTAGCCCAATGATCACTCCAGTATGTTACCCCTGCACTCCATCTCTTTGGCCCAAGCACCATTGAGAGTAGAGAGCTGGAGTTTGAGCTGCAGAACATGGAAATGTTAATTGATTTTCTATCTGGAAAATAATCTGGATTTTCAGCATAGTAAGGCACGGATGTGGGGCAAACTTCTTCTGGGCCTACACGCTGTAAATCATGCTGTCAGCACATCGATTACCGTTGCTTTCTTTTTTAATACATTAATGCTAATTTTCTGACTTTTGGCAGGGAGCCTCACCCCTGGGAGTGCACATCAAATATCTTGAATAATCTAAAAGGCACAAACAGTGCATGCGAGGATATCTGGCACCTGTTCTCAGTAGGTGAGACTTCCCTCGAAGTACATGTTGGAAAATTCTGCTTATTGTACTGATTCACAAAGCACACTTTAAGCAATATTGTCATGTAACAAAATTACTCAAAACAACTCAGATGAACATTTGCTCTACCTTTGTATATCCGCACCCACAAGCCTACAGCTTTGATTTTGTTTTTTAACTTGAGACAGGATTAATGCCTGATCACAAAAACATTTCATATCTATCCACACATCAAATGATGGCAAGGCCGAAGAGATGGGAGCATGAACTGAGGTGGGAGCTGAATACTGTCAGGGCACAGCAGGAATATAGGAGCAGGAATAGGCCACTCAGCCCCTCGAAGGTGGTCCACCACTCTGATTCATGGCTGATCATCTATTTCAACTCTATCTCCCTGCACTATCGCCTTATCCCTTCATGTGATTTGTAACTAGAAATCCATCAATCTCTGCTTTGAACTTATTCAATGGCTAAACTTCCACAGCCTTCTGTGGTAAACGATTCCAAAGGTTCGCCATCCTCTGAGTGAAGAAATTCCTCCTCATCTCACTTCTACATCATAGAATTCCATACAGTGTAGAAGCAGGCCATTTGGCCCATCGGGTCCACACAGACCCTCTAAACAGCATCCCACCCAGACCCTACACATCCATGGACAAATGGGCAATTTCGTACAGCCAATCCATCTTACCCGCACGTCTTTGGACGGTGGGAGGAACCGGAGCACCAGGAGGAAACCCATGCTGACACAGGAAGAACGTGCAAATCCCACACAGATGGTCGCCCGAGGATGGAATCGAACCCCGGTCCCTGGTGGTGCTAACCACTCATGCCAGCCTGACTTTTATTCTAATACTATTCCCCTGGTGCTAGACCCCATAGACAGAGGAAACATCCCTTTTGAATCTCATCTTTGTACCCCTTTAAAATATTTTTTGGTTTCGATGAGATAGCCTCTCATCCTTCTAAATTCCAGAGAATGAAGGCTAATGCCCTCAATTTCTTCTCACAGTACAGTCCCACTATGCCAGTCTGGTGAACTTCTGCTGCACTATCTCCATGGCAAATATATCCTTCCTTCGGCCAGGGGACCAGAACTGTACACAGTGCTACAGGTGCAATCTCACCAAGGTTCAATACAAAAGAAGCAAGACTTCTTTGCTCCTGCACTCAAATTGTCTTGTGGTATACATTTTGTTTGCTCTATGAACGGCTTGCAGTGACTGCATGCTGTCTTTGCGTGACTTACAGATAAGGATCCTCTGGGCATCAAAGGCATAATTTTAACAGAAAACAGCTAAATGCTATTTTTTGTCAAGTTTCATTGAGGGTTTTCACTTTATGCAAGGCCTAGCAGGTTTTGTCGCTCAATCAAAACGATCTTATTAGCGAGGTACAATGCCCTAGTGGCACCCTGCTTGTCCAATGCCACACAGTTCTCCCATCACCACAGGCAGAAGTATTTGTTACTGCTGGGATATCACAGGATCCCTGGTAATGGTGCCATCCTTGAAAGGTTGTTGTGCACCCAGTCAATGATTGGCAGTCGGAGTTGCCCTGCCCATTTGGAGGCGTATGGAAGACAAGGAGAATTTGGCACCCCTCTTAATGGACAGGGACCAGGAAGTCCTGGTATACAAGGTGATGCAAAGGAGACATTTTTTTTCCCACGGGACCAGTAACGGAGGCTAAGGCACCAGACCCTTCCAGCCTGGTCTAATATTTCTACCCCAGCAGCAAGATGGTTGATGACTGTCTCCACTCTGTCACATTTCAGTTCCACCATCTTCATCCTGGCACCTCACACTATCTTTACTACAGTACCCATCTCCCACCAAAGCTCTTGCTCTACAGCTCTCATTAGTATGCTGCAGCTTCCTCTTATTCACTCTCACCCACCCAATTCCCAAACCTGATTAACCCTGCCTGGTCTCTGTGCTGCCTACTCACTCACTTGGGACACGACAGCACTTTTCCCCCAGCTGCACTAACAGCGATGCCATGCACTTTCACCACACTCAATCACTCCCTTTCTGTCATTCCAGGAGAAAAATGCCCCATAATAGGGCTGATAGCCAGGACAGCTGATGGATGTCTGATCTTTGGCTCCTTGCATTTTATGATTGAAGGATCACCAATGAGGACTGAGAACATTCATGTGGAGATGCCTGTGCCACAATCAAGTAAGCGACATTGTCCATTCCCACGCTGGTCCCCCATTTCCATGGCTGCACTCAGAGAACATGCTCAAACTTCTACTCATTGATCACATTGCATCCTCGTTTTTGTTTTCTGGAAGTACTAATGCCATTAGAACGGTCCCCGAATTGGAAAGGATGTTACCTCACCCACCCCTGTGGAACAGAGCACAGATGCCTTCGAGGAAGCCCCGGCAAAGCTAACTCCTGCTCCCTTCACCGGCTCAAATACTGACACCGCGGTGGCTCTGTTATCCAGACTGGAGCCAGGAGCTGGTGAGCAAGCTATTGCCACATCTCTCTAGCTTTACTGAACAAACCCCCAGACCTGACCATGGCCCACTTTTTTGAGTGACTTAGTCGCACACTCCTGAACAATAAGCGACCAGATCATAGAATCATAGAATCCCTACAGTGTGGAAACAGGCCATTTTGCCCAACAAGTCCACACCACCCCTCTGAAGAGCATCCCACCCAGACCCATTCCCCTATCCCTGCATTTCCAATGTCTAACCCATCTAACCTAAACATCGCTGAACACGACGGGCAATTTAGCCTGGCCAACTCACCTACCCTGCACATCTTTGGACTGTAGGAGGAAACCGGGGCACCCGGAGGAAACCCACGCAGACACAGGGAGAATGTGCAAACTCCACAGAGAGCAGTCGCCCGAGGGTGGAATCGAACCTGGGTCCCTGGCACTGTGAGGCAGCAGTGCTAACCACTGAGCCACTGTGCCATCCTTGACTGTTATCTACATATCTCCTCAACAGTGGTCCCATGACTTTGCAGACTAGTTGCTCTAAACCAACGTCGCTGAGCGCAATCCATTCCCTGACTCTGATCCTGGCCATCCTGAGTGACCAATTGAATGTGGCCAAGCCTGCAGACGAATATCAGACCATCCTTAACTTACTGAGTCGGCAGCATCTGCCTGATGAGTGTCTCACTGGACTTGACTGAAAACTGATCCCCTTAGACTTTGAGACATGACTATTTGCGTGAAGTCGTGCACTGTATTTTTAAGGCTGGCACCTGATACAGGTGTAACACTGATATAGCATGGTGTCATACACAAACATGTCCACTCTCTTGTCTGATCACTTGTGACCACTATGACAAGTTTCATATCTACGCTAAAAAGCAACTCAAGTCACAAGTACTGCACGGCTTTAAGGTCTAGGCAATGAGGAGGCAGGGTACCAAATGGGAAGGCAAGGCAGAGATGTTGTGACCATTGAAGTGTCCACAAAGTGAGTGGAAAGCCCTGAGATGCAGTCTGATCCAATCTGAGTGCTGGGTACCTGTCCCCATGCACACTGTGTCCTTGCAGTAGCATTTCTATGAAAGGTGCTGGTGCACTCCAAATGGCAGCATTGACATGCAAAGCACACTGTCAGTGAAGTGGAGATGTTCCATGACCAGGCCATGAAGTTGGTATATGTCAGATGCCAATATGCATGAACATGGCATGCATGTGGTTGTTGCCCATGGAACATGCCCCAAGATGTTGGGGCCGGGTGGCCAAGATGGAGGTCCATCTTAAAATCTTGAAAGCTGATCACCAATGCACCCACTATCTCTGTAGCCATCTCTTTAAACAGTCTAAAATGAAAGTCATTGAGTCCCAGGGATCTGTCAACTTTCAGTCCCATTTCTTTCTCCAATATTCCTCTTTGAATAATACTGAGTTCTTTCACTTCCACACTCTCGCTAGGCCCTAAGATCTTAATTATTTCTGGAAGAGCCCTTGAGTTTCCTTTGTGAAGACAGACACAAAGTACTTATTCAGCTTCTCTGTCATTTCCCTATTTCCTATTATAAATTTTCTTGCCTCTGCCCATAATAGAACCACATTTGTCTCTGCTAATCTTGCTTTCTTTTTACCTGTAGAAGTTTTTACAATATGCTTTTATATTATTTGCTATTTTATGCACATATTCTATTCCCTTTTTCTTTGTCAATTGGATGGTTTCCAGAACAACGTAGTTGCAGACTGTTTTCAGCAAGCTAGAATAACAGGCTGTTTTTTTCTATTAGCACAATAGTTCTCTGAGTGCTGGATGGGCTATATTAAAATTGACAACTTAATCACGATCAGACTGCACCAAGTCATTGAAAATGCTAAACAGGCATATGGAAAAAAGGGACATTTGAACCAATATGAGTTTTCTTTTATAACAAGGTGTAGAGCTGGATGAACACAGCAGGCCAAGCAGCATCAGAGGAGCAGGAAGGCTGACGTTTCGGGCCTAGACCCTTCTTACACCTTGTTATCTCAGATTCTCCAGCATCTGCTGTTCCTCAGAAAAATCTCTGAGTTTTCTTTTATATTCTTTTCTTGGGACATGGGCATCACCATCGTTCAGCATCTGTCGCCCATTCTTTACTCTTTACACTATGGTAGTCAGTGGCCACAGCACTCCTTTAAAATGAGTGGGATCACATCCAAACAGCACCAGAGCTGAACGGAACCTATCTGCAGTTCTTACTGTCGCCCTGATATCACACTAGATAGAGGCCCAGCCCAAAGCAGGGCCCTACGCTCAGAATCTCACCGTAAGCTAAGCTACTAAACCCAATTGCCAAACATGTATCTAGCCAAGGGCAGTCCAGTTAAGGGACTGTGGGTTAACATATCTGGTTTGTCAAAGGCAAATGAATGGGAAAACATAACATCATAGTGGGTGGAAAGAGGTGATGGACACTCACCAGAGTGGGTAACATCCATCAGGACCACCCTTCAGAATGAACAATATTCAGCCAAGATAGCTCCTTATTCTTAAAAGTGGATAATCAATAGTCATCATAACATGGTATTGAAATTAAAATAGCGCAGATGCTGACAATCTGAAATAAAAACAGAAAATGCTAACTTCGGGCGTTAAGCATTATGTTTTCCTCTCCAAGCATTTTCCAGCAAGTTCTGTTTTCACCTAAATTGATGCTGGGTAGAAATGTAACCTTTTGAGAAGGCATGAGTTTTAATTTCTTGTCATATTCAGCACCAGCAATATTATTCCCCCACTACTTACCGTGAGCAACAAATTCAAGTAAGGAGTTAATTCCAAATTTTTGATCACATTACACTTGACTTGCCTTGTCAAGTGCTCAAGGCAGAATAGCTCAATTCTGCTCCCCAATATCAATGCTTCTGGTGCTGCTGCTTAACTCTGATATGTTCTATTTAAATTGCTTTCTGATGTCAGTTGCCCTGTTGATTCAGATGAGTGGAGATTAATCGATGTTTCTGCTGCTCTGTCGTTTACAAACACAACACAATGTAAAACAATGCAGCAACATCCTCAACAGCCTTGAAAACAAAATCCTTTGCAATAATCATCAGAAAACTAACTGTACAGTATGTACCGGCTCACTGCACCTTCCTCTAAACAGGCTAATCACCGTCATGTAGTCACAGGATGGTAATTCGATTGCCCACTGAAGAAGACTGGCTCTAATACCACAGATGACACGTTGCACCATGTATATAAGTGGTGTACGTTAGTCCAACTGATTAGCCACAGGTATGACCAAGGTGACACTGATTAATCACATGCTTTAGTGGAAAATGCTGCCTTCAACACAGGGAAGTGAGTACTAGGTGTTTATTGACTGCCATTAACTGCAAGGCCTTGCAGTCTTTCTGCAGTTTGGATTTTTGGCATGAATGCATCAGATGCATCATATTTTAGTACATCTCCCTGTCTTTTCTCCTGCAATCGTGAGGAAGCCCGGACTCTGTTGGTGTGATAACTGAGAACGTTAACCTATACTTTGGAACATGTCAGATGTGGCTGCTTCTATCAATCCAGATCAGATCCCTCTCCATTTGGATCCTGGTCCTTCTCTCCATCCAGACCCAGATCCGTCTCTCCATCCAGACCCAGCTCCATCTCTCCATCCAGTCCCAGATCCGTCTCTCCATCCAGACCCAGCTCCATCTCTCCATCCAGACCCAGCTCCATCTCTCCATCCAGATCCAGATCCTTCTTTCCATCTGGAACTGATCCTTATTTCCATTCGGAGCCATATCCTCTCTCCATCCAGATCCAGCTCCATCCCCAACGGCTGTGTCTTGTTGACTTTGCTCTTCAGCATTTTCTCTTATCCAAACATTCATTTACACCCATTTCACATCTCTATTTCACTTTTACCACCATTAGCACTTGCTTATGCCTTCTGCTTTGGGCACCCTCACTATTTATTCCACTATCTTTCCCCCACCCTACCACCCCTGGCAACAATATAAAAAACATTTTCCAGCTCCTTGCAGTTCTGAAGAAGAATCATACTTGACTTGGAACATTAACTCTGTTTCCCTCTCCACAAACACTGCCAGACCCACTGAGTTACCCCAGGACTTTCAGTTTTTATTTCAGATTTCCAACCCAGTATTTTACCAATGAGAACCCTGCTACAGGTGTTCATGGTTGGTCAGGAACAGTTTCCTTTCCTGACCTACTATTATTATTCTGATTGGTTAGGCCAGTGCTTCACAAACTCTCTCAACTCTGTGACCTGAATCCAAGGCTTAAAAATTGCAGAGTGAATTACAATTAAAATTGTAATGTATTGTCACTTATAGAGTCACAGAGTCATACAGCACAGAAACAGACCCTATGCTCCAACCAGTCCATGCTAACCATAATTCCAAACTGAACTAGTCCCACTTGCCCGTGACTTCCCATATTCCACCAAACATTTCTTATTCTTCTACTTGTCCAAATGTCATTTGAATGATGTAACTGTACCCGCATCCACCACTTTCTCTAGAAGTTCCTTCCACATGCAAACTACTCTGTGTGAAAACGTTGCCCTTCGTGTCTTTGTTAAACGTTTCTCCACTCACCTTATAATATTCCCCCTTAGTCCTGAAATCCCCTAACCGCAACATGACATCCCAACTCCTATACTCAAAGGTCTGAGCAATGAAGGCAAGCCTGCTAACTGCCTTCTTAACAATCCTGCCTACATGTGATGAAAACTTCAAAGAATAATGTATATGAACCCCAGGTCTCTTTGTTCTATAGCACTACCCAAAGGCCTACTTTTAATTGAATAAGTCCTGCCTTTTCTTTTTGTCTTACCAAAATGCAATAACTCGCATTTATCCAAATTAAACTTCATCTGCCATTCCTCAACCCATTGACCCAATTGATCAAGATCTCTTTGTCATCTTAGATATCATTCATCACTGTCCACTGTAACACAAATTTTGGTCTCATCTGCAAATTTTCCAACCATGCCTTCTGTATTCTCATTTAAATCGTTTACATAAATGACAAACAAAAGTGGGCCCGGTACTGATCCTGCATTTTTACAAAAAAATACAGTGAGAAGTGTTTAAGTCACCATACTCCAGCACCTATATTACTAACAGGAGGGGCCTGTCTGTTATAACATGAGCACAGCTTTTATAACTTGCTAAGCACTCCATGGCAACCATGGCCCCATTTAGGGCCCTGACCCCCACTCTGTGATGCCCTGGGTCAGGCTGACAATAATGACAGACTCCCCTCTGGAGTTGGTGGGGGTTCCAAAGGCCCAAGGCCTGCTAATCCGAACTGTGCTATTCACCACTTTAGAAAATGATCAGCGGGCAAAGAAATAAAACAAGAACAACAATCTAAAGATGATCATATTTCACTTTTCATCGAACCATTTTACCAGAAACATATAAAAACATGACATGTGTGTGTACGAACGTTGAAATCAATAGCCCGATAGTGGTGATTTTAAAATTTGTTCTCTCTGTTTTAACTTGTTCACCAAGAGTGTAGTAAATCAAATCTGAATTCCCAAGTAGCCACATGTGGCCAATAGTCAATGTATTGAACAACACCGGCGTAAGGACATAAGTCAGTTCAGGCACTGATTACGTCATGTGTGGAAGAGATTAGGCTCTAACATTTTACAGCTTGCATCATATGTGTGGAGAAAGAGAGAGAGCTGGCTCTAATATACTACAAACAATCTCTACTTTTCTTGATATGGAAGAGGGCTATTTCCAACATGTGTTGCTTAGACCGTAAGACCATTAGAAAAAGGAACAGGAGGAGGCCATTCAGACCCTCAAGCCTGCTCTGCTGTTCAGTAGAGTGAAGGCTACTTGCAGATTCCATTGTGAATATGAAGAGAGTGGTGGAGGAGTTTTGTCTGACCTCTGAGCTTGGCTCCTCTCAGTTTCTGAACTTCACTTACTTCGTTGTGCTTTTTCACAGGACCTCACAAATGTACAACATCTTACCTCCTTTCCCCAAGCAATCTAAAACTCTAGCTCAACCACAGCTTATCTCTTCTGCCTGATTTACCTCTTCCTCTCCCCTTCTCTATTGAATTTTAATGGTGTCCTGCTGCATGAAGCACAACCCTACACTGAGTCTTCTCAACATTTAAGAAAAAGTTGTCAGTTATCTATCAAATTGAGATCAGACTTTTGTTGTACAACCATTTAGGTAATTACTTACCACTTACCTGTGTGTCATGTGCCTATCATTCTGGAGCTCATTATCAAAATCAAGTACAGCGTCATCTTCAGTTATCAGTTGTTTGCTACATGACCATTCCTCTTTCTTCAACTTCAAGAGCCCTGTGCAGAATTTAGCTCCTATTTCTTCCAGCTCCCGGGTTCCAAGTTGGAGACCCTGTCAGCAAAATAAGCAATGTTTCAGTTAATGTGTTGTATATTTATGGAGCAATGCAAAACTCCTGGAGCTTCTTTCGTATTCTCTTCCTTTAAGTTAGAGCTGCAGTGGCTTTACTCATCGGTCAAAGATTAGCAAGTGGGACTATGATTTGCTTTGATATGATCTCTCACTCAGGACAGATAGGCAGATACACAGATAACTAGCTTATTGAAAAATCATCCTGGTAGCAGCTGCCGATTTGTGATGACAATACACATTAAACCAGTCACTATAATTCATAAGGAAATAGCAAGAATTGCAGATGCTGGAGTCAGAGTCGATATAATGTGAAGCTGGAAGAACACAGCAGGTCAGGCAGCATCAGAGGAAGTCCTGATGAAGGGCCCAGGCCCGAAACGTCGAATCTCCTGCTCCTCTGATGCTGTCTGACCTGTTGTGTTCCTCCAGCTCCACACTGTATCGACACGATAGCATCGTTGTAGACAATCATTTAAAATAAAATAAATGATTAAATAATAAAAGGATTACACAGGTATGATCATTTCAGCATACAAATACTTGCAGTACATGGCAAATGCAGGTCTCCTTAATTTATTGAATAGAAATGAAAGATTCACTGTCCTCTGCATTTTGCATTGAAGCCAATAGGTCATATTTTGTCATGTTCAATCCATTAAATTTTCTATCGTTTGCATAGTATTTATGAGTTGAGGAGTGTTAGCAATTTAGAGTGGCTTTTGTATGTTTATTGGCATTAGGGAGATATGTTTCCTTTGTAAACAGAGAATACCAGTTATTGTCAGTATTTTTAATTTTGCAAGGGCTGAACAGCCAATTTCCAATGATCTCTAACAATGAACTCTTGCTGCTCCTTAATGGTCATGTGAACTGTACCTCGCAGGTCTGACAATCATGGCCATATTTTCTAGCAAGAGTGACTATGATTATGCCAGTACTCACAGCTATTAAACAGTGAACCAAACAGCAAATTCCAGAATCTGCACAGTTGCAGTTAAATGTTCTCTGAGTTATTCTGCTTCTCCATCGGTTTCTTTCTAACGATATCTTGCCAATAGACTTGGCAGTCATAAAAGTGAGAGAGTGTGAATTTGAGGTACTTATTCACCACACGCAAGGTTATCATGAAGGACTCTCTTTCTCAATCTCTCTCTTCGCCTGAGACATGGTGACCCTCAGGTTAAGCTGCCACCCGTCATCCCTCTCTTTAATGAGGAGCAGTCCTCTGGTTTGATAGGACTTTGGCGGCTTTTACATACATAACAAACCAGAAACAACTAAGACTTGTTTGTTAGAGTGTAATTAAGTATTAACAGTCATATATGACCTTTATATTTAAATTTTAATTATTGTCAAACACTTTTTAAAGATGTTTTTACCTTTTTGTCTCTTTTATCGCTCCTGTTTAATCTCACTTCTCTTCATTCCAGTTTCTCTATTTGATGTTACATTGAATTAAATATTCTGACTTACAATCTCTGGTTTAAACTCCATGGGAGCTAAATTGGATAGGCCCAAATACAGGCACGGGAATTGTGATGCATAATTACCCCATGCCGGTTCAGTTTAATGTAGGCAGCACACCAACTTCGCTCTACCTGCTCATTATAATCATTGCTGCCTTTCAGCCAGTGTTAACCACATTGGCTGCATGCATTAGCAGGGAGCCTAGTATTGTTACTTGTTAGCACTACCTAAAGTTAGCCTGCCCTGCTTAAAAGGAAGATAAATTGTGGATACTTAAGGTGATGCTAAAATCTTTCAGAATAATGTTGTGCAATATTGATTCTATTGCAATCAGATTGAGTGGAGTATGCTATCTGAAGACCAGTTGAATATTATTGCAAATTCTGTAAAATTCAGGGTGAAATGGGTTTGCAGTATTTTTTCCTAAATTTTATGAATATAATCTATTTTGGGATAAAACAATATCACCAGGAAAGGATCGTGTTGCTATAAACTCACTGGAGAGTGAGATTACACATAATTCTTCTGCAGCGGATTCGGGTGAAGATTTCTGTGGACCAAGTTACAGAAGAAGTCTGTACGAATACACAACAAAATGTATGGGGGCAGTGAAAAGTCTGCACATGAAGTCAATGGGTTAGGGGGAAATAGTAGTTGAGTGATAACGTCCCTTGACTTGCAATCCAGAGGCTTCAATATTCAGAGAACAAGGGTTCGAATCCCACCACTGAAGCTGGTGGAATTTAATTGAAATTGACAAATCTAGAATATAAATCTGGTGACCACTGAAGCTACCATGAATTGTTGTTTTTAAAAAAAGCCCTCCCTGGTTCATTAATTAGGGATGGAAATCTGCCATCTATCCCTGACCTACATGTGACTCCAGACCCCAGCAACGTGGTTGGCTCTTAGCCATCCTCTAAGTTCAAGGACAATTAAGGGTGAGCACCAAACATTGACCTTGCTGGCAACAGCCACATTCCAGGAAAGAATAAAGGGTTGAGAGTGAACTTGGCTTCAGGGTTTGTGCAGAGTTCAGAGGTCATCCTATCCAGCCCAGTTCTAATGCCTAAGCAGGGGTCAGTTGGCTCAGTTGGCTGGATGGCTGTTTTGTAACGGGGAGTGACCCAAACAGTGCAGGCTCAATTCCATCAGCGGCTGAGATTAGCACAAAGCACCCCCATTCTCAACCTCTCCCCTAACCTGAGACGTTTTGACCCGCAGGTTAAAACCACCAAAAGTTCTCTCTCTTTCTCCCTCTGTAATGTGACAGCAGCTCTATGATCTGGTAGATCTATGGTGACTTTACCATTACGCTCATGCTTAACTCCATCGGTCCACCTTCAGAGCCAATCATGATGCAGATGGTCGATGTGTCAGCTTCCAACGCAGCACAGGTAAATACCACCAGGCATCGTCGTGCTGCAGTAGAACCTGAGAGCACAGCAAGCTCTGACTATTGCCAACATTGATGGGAATCTCCGTATGGAAAGGTGTCTCTGTCCTCTACTTTGATAGAATGGTAGTAACTTCAAGTAGCACATCTCTCTCAGCATGACAGCATCCAACCTCCCATGTCACTCTGACAGCTACTGCTAATGACCATCAGCCAACTCTTAACGATTGGCACCCGTGCTGAGTTAATGCTGTCTGAAGGCCCACACCCACAGGCTCAGCATTCTATAGGAACATCATCTCCCGTGTCCTCTATTGAAAATTAACAGCCTTCCACCAGCCATGCTGCAACCACTGATGTAGTACTACATAGCAGCACCAAAGGTCATTTTACACAACTGTACTCGCCCTAGACCAGCATTTATTGCCCATCCCTAATTGCCCAGAGGGCAGGTAAGAGTCAACCACATTGCTGTGGGCCTGGAGTCACATGTAGGCTAGACCAGGTAAGGATGGCTGTTTTCCATCCCTAAAGGGGATTAGTGAACCAGATGGGGTTTTTTCCAGCAATTGACAGATTGTGAATTATCCTACATTTTGTTTGTATTGAGTTCAAATTCCACCATCTGCCATGGTGGGATCTGTACCTGGTTCCCCAGAACATGACCTGGGTCTCTGGATAAACAGTCCAGCAATAATACCACTGGGCCAACACTTCCCCTAATCCCATACAGTTTTGACTGTCTAGCAACTGCACATCACAGGACAAAAGCCCACTGAAGGTTTGAGAAAATTCTGTGGAAGGGTCACCCCAGACCCAAGACATTAACTCTGATTTTTCTTCACAGATGCTGCCAGACCTGCTGAGCTTTTCCAGCAACTTCTGTTTTTGTCACTGACGGTCTGTCAACAACTAGAATTGTATGAGCAGTCAGCGCTGTTCAAATTCAATATTGATCAAAAACTCTGGGTTGATGTTTTGGAATTCCATATCTTACAAAACAATCGTGTTATGGCTGAAATGCAAACATTACCCATGGTCTAAATTGTCACAATGAGTAAATGGAAATCAATGTGTTTCTCACAATTACATCCTCCTTTCATTCTCAGCCATTGCTTTCTTCTGTTGTAGAAAAATGAAAACATTTATGTGTTTCAACAACAGAAACTTATATTCATGTAGCTCCATCACAGGAGCATTATAAAAGAAAATATGACACTATGCCACATAAGGAGACTTTAAGGTAAGCAAAAAGCTGCTCAAAGTGATCAGTTTATGAAATGTCTTAAAAGAGGAAGCAAGGCAGACAGAGGTGAAGAGGTGTACGGAGGGACTTAAAGAAGTTAGGGCCCAGATAGCTGAAGACTGATGATGGGGCAATTATCACTGAGAATGCACAAGAAGCCAAGTGTGGAGCAGCATAGATATCTTGCAGGATTCTGGGGTTGGCAGACATTACAGAGACAGGGATAAGCAAGGTCATGCAGGGATTTGAAAATGAGGATCATGCAAATATGTAAATTTGTAACCATGTTGTTCAATTTTTCAGCATGTGACCCAATTGGCGCGAAGAAATCACATAGTAAGGTTTTCATTTGGATGTGGATCACACAATTTTCATAAGCAATTGATCGGATTAATATATTGTGCAGAATATTCATGTCAATGCAGGCCACTACTTTAAGGGAACAATGTGAGCAAATGTTAAATGGGGGAGTGAGACAGCAGGTATGGAATAAACTTACAGTTAGAGGCAAGTTTACCCTAATTATTTCTGAGAAGCTGCTGAGAGTTCCTAGATAACACAGAGTGGAGCTGGAGGCATACAGCAGGCCAGGCAGCATCAGAGGAGCAGGAAAGCTGACGTTTCGGGTCGGGACCCTTCTTCAGGGTCTGTGTCTGAGTTGAGGGGTGGTTCTTCAGGGTCTGAAGAAGGATCCCGACCTGAAACGTCAACTTTCCTGCTCACTGTGATCCTCCAGCTCCACATTGTATTATCTCTGACTCCAGCATTGGCAGTTCTTACAATCTCTGAGAGAGTTCCTACAGATGTTTTACTTCACGAAGAGCACAAAACCTGAGACCATGTTGATAGCCTGTAAAATTCAGTTTCGCCTTTCGTTCATTTTCATCAATCTATTCTTGAAGTGATGTGAATGCTCACAATTGTACCAAATGTTGGCATGGTTCCTGTGAGACAGCCAGCATGTTCTTCAGGACTGTTAGTACTTTCTAATGTCTTGTTCTATCTTCCTACTTTTTATGTCACAGATTTTTAAAGATCTATCACTATTTCCTACCACTCTGTTAGTGCTCTGCACAAATCTGTTAATGCCTTCTACCAGTCTGTTGATGGCTTCTATGGATTCATTAATGTTTTTTATTGATCTCGTACATCTTGTTAGCACTTTCTATTAGTCTATTAGAGCTTTCTGCCAGTCTGTTAGTACTTTGTACCTTTCCGAAAATGCTTCGTATTGGTCTGTTGGTATTTTTTGACATAATCTATCCATAACTCCAACCCCAGTTTTCTCCCTCTCCCCATTTTGGGGCTGAAGCCAGATTGGTCTGTGTTGTGCTTTCAGCACACTTGTTCCATAATACTGGCGGCGATGACATTGTACTCTACAAATTTCTCCTTGCTGACTACTTGGTAAAATAAATGAAACATGAAAAAGAACCAGGCGTTAATTAACAGGTTGAAAACACACAACTCTATTACCACCATTGCTAGCAGTCAATTGAAAGGGGAAGCTAAGGTTACAAGTGAGTAATTCTGCAAAGTGTAGATAATTACTTCTCCACCCTGTCAGAATGACGAATACAGACAATATTTTGGGTCAGCTTGAATACTAAATCTTGATTACACGTGATCAGTTTGTTATTTAATATTATTCAATCATGCCGTATATTACAGATATTAAAGTAGGATTAAATTGCTGTTCTTTCTACTTTGTTTCCAACCTTCACCCACAGATGAATGATCAATCTGCCCTGCAGATAGAGACAAGATGGTGCAATGTATTGACAACATTGGCTTTCTCGGACTCACAATCAGATCTGAACCAAAGCAATTTGTTTCTTTAACAGCTCAGTGTGCAGGCACTGAAAGCCACAGGGGAATAAGATTGGTACATGCCAGCCCCAGTCAGTAGCTTAGTGAATTGATAGCCCAAATGTACACTCAAACTCAATGGAGAAGACGGTGGGCATGATGTAGGATGGGGTACCAATTACCCAACAGCTTATTTTGTGTTACTGACAGATATCAATTTTACCCAAATGGCTCACAATGTGATGCTGCGGATTGAGAAAGACTCAAGAAAACCTGGAGACACTCTTCACAACGACTAATTCACAGGCTTCCTATTGACTAACACATATTTTGTGAAGGTCTTTTAGCATTCACTGCAATTTGTTAGTTCATTGCCCTTTTGCCTCTTGCATCCAGGTGCAACAACTAAATTTAAAAATCAAGCTCTAATAGCTTGTGAAATTTTCCATTTTATAGCTTTTTAAACTAAATAAGAGAGACCCAGTTCTGATCAATAACCACTTAGCTGTCTTCAATCCACCAGTGCAGACTCCAGGCTGGTGGTATAAAGTGATAGACATGTTTCCTTTGAAGGTACTCATCAGTATTCTGCAGCTGCTGTATTCAAACTTGCATTTAACATAAACAAGAGACACCACTTAATATAGCTGTCCAGGCTCTCCTAATTAACTCTTCATTCAAGGGACCTAACTTGCTGCAATATTGGAGGGACAATAGACAGGATAGCCTGAGTATCCTCCAGAGAGGAAGACAGGTCAAATTATGGAATCATTTGAATTATAGTTAATCATTCATTTGACAAATGAATCACAAACATTAAATATTCTTTGTTAGCAATGCAAAAGGATAGTAACTGCATCGTTCCAATTATACAGCTATTAATTTCTATTCTTCTGCATTTAACATACCAACATTATCATTCATTGTGAAGTGGACTAATGCAAATATTTTCTCCAAGAAACTGAGGTTAATTTCACGATCTATCTGCACTGGATTTCAACAGAGGGGAATACAAAACACATTTGGAGCTGCCACTTCACTTTCCTGACTGTACCATAGATCTGAGGATGGTCACACTGTGGCTGATTTGATTTGATATGATTTGGTTTATTGTCACATGTACTTAAGTACAATGAAAAGCTTTGTTTTCGAGCAGTACAGGCAGATGATAATAAGCAAGGACATTCAGATCATGGGACAAAAAGAATTTGGACAGAGTGAGGCATACCAGTTACACTACAAGGCAAGGTCAACACTAACAAGATCAACATTGTTTGAAGTTAGAGAAGCCATTCATCAGTCTAATAAAAGAAGTGCCGAAGCTGTTCTTGAACCTGTTGGTGCTTGTGTTCAAGCTTCTGTGTCTTCTGCCTAACGGAAAAGGTTGGAAGAGAGCATTACCAGGGTGGGAGGGGTCTTTGACGATGTTGGCCGCCTTTTCGCAGCCACGAGAGGTGTAAATGGAGTCCATGGATGGGAGGTTTGCCTCTATGATGGTCTGGTCTGTGCACACCACCTTCTGTAGTTTCTTACTATGCTGGACTGAGCACTTGCCATACCAGGCCATTATGCACCCGGATGGAATGCTTTCGATGGTGCATCTGTAAAAGTTGGTAAGAGTCCTTAGGGAATGCCAAATTTCCCAAGTCACCTGAGAAAGAAGAGGTGTTCTGTCCTCGGAGACAGCCAATCAATATCTGTTTGTTATGGGTGCCTGTGGCATAATAGCATAAAATGGCTATTGTGTTTTTCAGTTGACATAAAACGGTTGAGAAAATTTTTAGCTAAAGAAGCAGCTTGTTTAGTTTGGCATCTAAGCTATAGGCTAGGACAATCATAGCTCTGTAGAAAGATTACATCTAACATATCAAGATTAAGATAGTACACAAAGGGTCTTGCAATGAATACACATTAGGGTCCTGTTGAGTAGTAGCAAAAACACAGCTGCTTGCTGTTTGTACAGAGACTAATGGATGAGGAATATCCTTGGGTGTGCTGATAGAAGCTTCCATACCAGAC
Source organism: Ginglymostoma cirratum (assembly GCA_024137785.1). Lineage (NCBI taxonomy): Eukaryota > Metazoa > Chordata > Chondrichthyes > Orectolobiformes > Ginglymostomatidae > Ginglymostoma > Ginglymostoma cirratum. Next base: position 7,085,349 of record JAHRHZ010000047.1, on the reverse strand, counting down.
TGGTTCAAAGTCTGGGATTCAGCACAGATTAGAAGAGAAGGGTCTGACCCACCTTAGTTAAGATGCCCAAATAATCATAGCCATAAGTTTTAAAAACATATGTTAATGTTTATGTAAAATGGAGTTTTAAATGTAACAGACATTAACAAATCTAACTGAATTCCTGTAGACAGACAGCCTTCAACAGTGGGGAGAAGCCCCCATTCTGTTAACAGGGAGATTGAATAACAGATGCAGAAGTCGGCACTATTAGAATGTATGTGAATAAGATGCATTGTGAATGCCCAAGGGTAGTTGACAAGGATTACTGTTAAATATCATGAGATCATGGGAAGACCTGAAGTTGCCCATCATTGACATGTAGACACACAATTACCCTGATTGGATGGGCATGCAATCAAGTAACAGTACGTTTGGCTTGTAACAGTCAAAGGCAGGCTGAAATTAAATGCATAAATGTCTATGCCTTTCCTTTGTTCACTGAAGAAGCTACTGGACTCCCAGAGATTTTCTTCCCATCGGGGCAACATCTTTGATTCTGGAAGTGGACTCTAAGTGTTGAGTGATTCATTTCATCATTCTGCTCTAACACAATGGATAGCATGGGGTGCAGATGTTCTTAACAGCAAACTTTTTGAAGGAAACTGCTTCAAAAGGCTGGAAAGTGCTACTAAGTACTACTGCTGCAATTCTTAATTAAAATTCATTCACAGGACATGCCCTGTGGCCTGACCAGAATTGATTGCCCCTCCCTAATTGCTTACAAGTTGTTTAATTGCTGTTCACAGTTAAGAGTCAACCACATTGCTATGGGTCTGGAGTGACACGTCGGCCAGACCAGATAAGGATGGCAGATTTCCTTCCCCAAAAGACATTAGTGAACTAAATGGTTTTAATGACAATTGCCGTGATTACTAGGTCACCATTAAATCAACTTCTTATTCCAGATTTTTAATTGAATTCCAATTTCACCATCTGTCATGATGGAAATTCAAATCCATTACCCAGAGCATTAGCCTGGGGTTCTGAACTGCTAGTCCAATAATATTATCTCTATGCCCCACCTCCCATAAACAAGAAATGTGGAAGACCAGGGCAAAAAGAGGTTTCTAGGGTCACTGATGTGGCATCACAAGCCTTAGTGATGAAAGTGATCAGGGGGAGAGACTTCAATGTTTTGTCTAAGATCAGGAGCCCTCAAGAACACTCTCAGAGTGCCAGGGAAGTCAATTTCCAACATCAAAAGATAGGATTCAGAAGCAGGATTAGGCCATTTAGCCCCTAGACACTGCTTTCCCATTCAATACGGGCATGGCTGACCTTGTTATGGTTTCAGCTTCACTGAGGCTGTTTGCCTCAATGACCTTTGACTCCTTCGAGTATCAAAAAATTTCTAACTCAGCCTTGAAGAAATTCAATGACCCATCTCCACTACCTCCTAGGAAACAGAATTCCACAGAGTAACCACCATTTATAATAAATGTACTCTCCTCATTCTGAGTTCTGAGGAAGGATCACTCGGCCCAAAATGTTAACTTTTGATTTCTCTCCACAGATGCTGCCAGACCCATTGAGCTTTTCCAGCAATTTCTGTTTTTGCTTCTGATTTCCAGCGTCTGCAGTTCTTTCAGTTTTTACTGTCCTCATTCTTGTGTTAAAATGGAAGAATTTTTATTTTTAACCTACGTCCCTCTAGTTTAGTCTTCCCTATAAGACGAAACATCCTCCTGGTATCCTCCCTATCTAGTCCCCTCAGAATCCTACATGATTCAATAAGATCACCTTTGACTTTTCTAAGCTCCAGTTGTACAGCTTGAATCTGTTCAACCTTGCTTCATTAACATAAGTCCTTCATGAGTTTCACACTGTAACCACTCCAGAATTCCCTATTCAATATTGTTTTTAACCAATCGATTTATTAATGGCTATCTTTTATTTGTGACCCAAGTTGTGCTCTTGCTGGCACAATTTAATGTCTCTCATCTGCTCTATCAAAATCTTTCAGAATCTAAAAGGTCTCAATTAGATCAGCCTGCAGTCATCTCTTTCCGAGAGAACATCCATTAGAAAGCATATTAAAAACTGAATCTTTCATAATCACTTTGTACTGACAACAATTTCCAATCTTCAAACACAGAAAATGCATGGGGCCAGACTTGGCCCTCCTGTGGGTAACAAACTCAAACTGAATTGCTTGTCCATTTAAATACCTTGAACAGATTAAAGAGATTAGGCTTCTTGACTTCATGGCTTCATTGCATCATTTATGGAGAGAAGTTATTAACTACTTCAGTTATATGCATCCCAACAATGTATCAAAGATACCCCACCTCCAAATTGACAGTGTTCTCATTAAGTTCCCATTAGACAACACCAATGTTTATAGTCAACTCTGAAATCGTCCTAGGTCCATGTTTAACAGTAAACATTCACTGGATACGAGAGTTCCTCTCACGGTAAGAATGAGGAAAATATCTCAGGGCAGGTGATGGCCTTGTATTATTTTTGGACTGTTAATCCAAGACCTGGGTAATATTCTGGAGACCTGGGTTCAAATCCATGGCACAGAGTGGAATTTGAATTCAATTTTAAAAATCTGGAATTAAGAGTCTAAGGATAATAACAATAATGACAAATCTAATGATAATTGATTGTTGGAGAAAAACCCATCAGGTTCACTCATGTCCTTTAAGGAAGAACACTGCCATCCCTACCTGGTCTGGCCTACATGTGACTCCAGGCCCACCGCAATATGGTTAACTCTTAACTACCCTCTGGGCAATTAGGGACGGGCAATAAATGCTGGCCTGAGCAGCAATACCCTCATCTCATGAATGAATAAGATCTTGAAGTCCAATGCTTTTTCACAGTAGAACAATCATTTTGCATCCTTTTCCAGACTGTTTTTGCATAATTGGTGCTTGCAATAGACATTCATACTAATATATTTGGCATTTAATCTATCCTAGTCTCATGTTTAAATACGTCAAATTATTTCTTCAACCAACTCCCTGAATATTGATATTTTCCAAAGCTCTATGAATTCTCCAAATAGTAAGCCCTACCATGAAAGAAAAACATGTCAGCTTCAAAATGCTGCATTTGAACTTACAAATTCCGATCAAGTATGGTACACAAGTTACTCGTGAGATGTTTTATGAATTCTGTTACAAATTCTGGTCAAGTACGGCACACAGCAGTTGGTGTCCCTTTGTGCTAAGTGTATAGAGGAGTATTAGCTGACTATGTCGAGGAGCGATAATAGCAATACAAGCTTGTCCAATCCAGCATTACTTTGCAGTCTCTACGAAACGCTTTGACAAGAGAATCATTGATGTGTGCTGATTGTGATGCAAACAGCCTGTAAATTGTGTGCAGGTGGAATGGGATGGGGGGTTGCTGCAGAGGTTGAAACAACACAAGATTACAATGTAAAATTGAGTCTGATAACTACACAAAAGCACCGATGTATCCAAACACATAGACAGAGCCCAAGCATTGCTTATGCAGAATCACTTTTTTTTAAACACCTGATCAAACAGAAATCAGTTCCACGAGCCACCTTGTAGAAATTACCACAAGACAAATCAATGGTTCCATCTAAACATGGCTAGACTCTTGACTAAGGTACAGAAGTCACCCCTGAGATCAAAGCTTGTTTAATTAGATAATACAAATATTTATAGGTATGTGTACTGATACATGAGCTGTGGTGTGAAGCCAAACAAGTCTTAGGCTCCAGTTCTGGGAAAGCTGTCATGATTGTCTATGGTCAGCACACTTGAAGCATCTGCCAGCAGGAAGAAACTAATATGCCAGATTGTGTGTTAGATACTTAGTAGTTGAGTAAGTCAGTACCAAGCCCTCTAAACTAAGTGAGTTTGATGATTATTGTCAGTCACAATACACACGACAGCAGCTTGTTCTAAGACAAAATACTGCGGATGCTGAGGATTTGAAATTGAATTGGAAAATACTGAAAGACCCAGGAGGTCAGGCAGCATCTACAGAGACAAAAAACAGTTGTTTATTGTTACATGTTGTTGACCTTTCATCCGAAGTGCATCAGGTAATTGATCAGTAATGGTAGCCACAAAACAATCATCGGTTCTTATAGAAACCTATCTTACGATATCTATCTGATTAACTAATGCCCTTTAGGGATGGGAATCTACCATCCTTACTCAGTCTGGCCAGTGTGTGACTACAGAATCACCAGCAATATGGTTGACTCTTAGCTGCCATCCAAATAACCCTAGCGAGCCATTCAGTTTGAGGGCAACTGGAGATAAGCAACAAATCCAGCAACACCCTCATCCCAGGAAAGAATAAAGAATGATAAAATGTGATCTACAAAATTTTCCACCTGGGTACAATCTTGTTGCAACAATAGCAGATCAGGACTTCCATTTTGCATCTAATGGTTGCCACTTTCTGCACTTAACCTGCTAGAATTAGCCTCATTTATGTCATTTAGGTAGACACCAGACGAGATTTCCCACTGTTGTCTTACACACTTGTATTTAGGCAGGCAAAGATTTTTTTCCCCAAAAGAGTACAAGATCATAGAAAGGAGGAGTGATTTTAATTTTCAAATCTGTATATATCTATCCCTTCTCTCCATCAAGCCATCCTCTCTCCCACAAACCCTGAAAACACTGAATGCCAGCAAAGCACCATCATTCATCGCTTCAAGTTACACTTGTGTCGATATAGTCAAGGGTTGCTGTCACTTACAGCGAGGAAAGCAGCAAATCAGAAAGCAATGGGACAGCTGTCTGCCTGATAATCCACACTTAGTTACTGAGGTTACACTATGATAAATAAACATGATAATCTATATGTGATCGATACCAAATTGACATTTCATCTACAAATGAACTACACAATGATATACATGAAAGCCATGCAGAACCTACATATACTGAATCTGGGACAACATTTGTTTGCAATGGATACACAATCAATACATATGATTTTAATGTGATCTATATATGCTCTAAAATAATTTAATTGTGGTCTATATGTGCTATTAGTAAAGTCATTTTTATATCACCATTTGTTCAGTGTCATTGGATCAAAATCCTAGAATTCCCTCCCTAACAGTGTTATGGATCTATCTACAGCACACGGGCTGCAACAGTTCAAGAAAGCAGCTCACCGCCACCTTCTCCAGGGCAAGTGGGGATGGGCAATAAATTATGGCCCAGCCAATGATGCCCAAATCCTATGAGTGAATAGAAAAATGATAAAGCAATTCTAACATGGTCTATTTATGCTCAAAACATAATTTAGTTGTGGTCTAGAGATAAAAGGTACTGCAGATGCTGGAGATTCCGAGATAACAAGCATGGGGCTGGATGAACACAGCAGGTCAAGCAGCATCATAGGAGCAGGAAAACTTGACATTTCTGATGAAGGGTTTAGGCCCGAAACGTCAAGTTTTCCTGCTCCTATGATGCTGCTTGACCTGCTGTGTTCATCCAGCCCCATGCTTGTTATCTTAGTTGTGGTCTACTTGTGTTTTATGAGTAAAGTCAGTTCAGTAGTAATTGTTCCTCATAGTTCCTGTTTTGTAGGTATCTAGGGTCATCTAGCAAGATCAACATCCTGCACACACCATAAATACCAAAGAATTGTTCAACTATTGGCTCAGCCATTTCTCAGGTGCCCCTGGAAGCCATATAAAGCAAGAATTTCACATCATAACACTGAATTACAGCTCAGTTACAGCCATTTGGCCTATTAAATCCATGCTGCCTCTCCACAGATCCAGTCAGTCCCGTTCCCCCTTCTAACTCTGTAGCCTTACAAGTTTGTTTATGTCAAGTGCCCATCCAATATCCTTGTGCAATTATGGACCATAACTGCTCCTACCACTCTCATGGACAAAATACCACTTCCTGTGCATAAAACATTCTTCATTATAACCATCCAGCACCTCATACCAAAAAAAGGTGAGGGTCAATTAGCTCAGTTGATTGGACAGCTAGTTTTCAATTCAGAGTTTGCCAACAGTGTTAAGTTCCATTCCCGTACTGGGTGAGGTTACTATGAAGCTCCTACCTTCTCAACCTCACCCCTCACATGAAATGTGGTGACCTTCAGGTTAAAATTACTACCAATAGTGTATTTCTCTCTCTCTCTTATGACAAAACAGCTCTCTGAGACTAAGGCATCCTTAGCTCACCAAGAAATATGTAAGTAAATGGCTTAACACATATTTTTGGCTCATTGGCAAACAATTCTTTGCGCTATGCAGACAGAATCTCAATCTATTCCATTACAGGTTTAGCAGGTAACTTAATGGTTGATGAGGTCCCAAGTTCCAATATCCCAATCTTTGCTATTCATCCCATTGAGCCAACTCTTACCCCACTCTTGACCCTAGGATTTATCCTGAGCCCTTGGCACGTCACAACTTATTTTCTTCAAAGACCTGAGTTGCCCTTTTTCTCTTTATTCTTTTATGGGATCACAGCATCACTGGCAAGGCCAGCATTTGTTGTCCTCAACCTAAATACCCTACTGGGTCCTTTCAGAAAGTGTTTAAGAGTCAAACACATTGGAGTGTGTCTGGAGTCATACATTGGCCCGACGAGGTAGGAACAATAGATTTCCATCCCTAAAGAACTTCAGTGAAGCAGATAATTTTTATGACAATTGAAGACGTTTTCACAGTCACTGTGACACTTTTCATTCCAAGATTTTATCAATTGAATTCAAATTTATTTGGGGTGTTGCCTGGGGAGGCACAGAAAGCCACAGCAGCTCATCCAAATGATGTTGATGAGGGACAGGGCCCAATTTTTGCCTCTCTTAGGGTCTCCTGTTTGGAAAAGACCTGATTCTGTACCTGAAAATGGCCTCAAATAAATACCCCATAGTTTCAACCCAGACAGAGATTGTTGAGAGGTCATCTGCACTTTACGGAAGTTGTAATTCTAAGGGATCAAAGTGCAGACGGGAATATCCGTTTTAAAATGAAACAATTCATTATCAATTGCTGTGACCCTTGGGGCTGAAAAGATGACACACTTTGCTCTTCACTGAACCATTATTAATGGCCCATGTTCCCATCAAATGCCTGAGAAAGCATAGAGTTATTGATAGCAATATATCCTTTGCCTCTCACTTTGATACAAACAGTGCATTTTCTAAACATGATTTCTCATTGTCAGTGCTCAATAAAGTAAATGTTTTATTTATGCACCTCCAATAAAATAACAATTTATTTTTCACAATAATTACTGGAACAAACAGTGAGCTCCTGACAAGTGCACTTTGATGTAGATCAATGATTTTTCCTGGAAGGATGAACAGAATGTTCTTCACACAAGACGTTTCTGTCTATCTCACTGGAGTGTATACGCAGGAGGTTCTGCCAATTTTTGTAATTGTGACTAAGTTGAAGATGCTTCCTATCTTACTTAATGATTAGCCAGAAGCTGTGACTGTGTCCCATACCAAGACCATGATTAGAAATCTCTGCCTGTGTCTTTGAACATGATTAAGCTTCTTTCATTCTTTCATGGCATGTGGGTGTCGCTGAAAGATCAACATTGGTTGCCCATCCCTAAACCGCATGGCTTGCTTGGATATTTCAGAGGGCAGTTAACGGTCAGAAACATTGCTATGGGACTGGAGTCACATGAAGGCCTGACCCGGTAAGGACAGCAGATTCCTTTTCCTTGAAGGAAATTGCTGAAACAGATCAGTTATAATAACAACGTATGATCATTTCTTGGCCACCACATTTCTGAGCTCAGTTTGCTTTTCCAGAATTATTAACTAATTGGATATAAATTTCACCAGCTACCATGGCAGGATGTGAAGCAAGTTTGAAGAGCATTAGCCTGGTTATTATCTCCAGACTATTTGCCAGCATTTCATGAGGCAGGTACCATTATCAGTACCTCCTAATGAGGAGACTTTGACTATCTGATTGAACGTAATCAGTCTTTAAATGCTGTGTGACTCACTGAGTGTATTGCAATGTTTTGATTTGATTTGATTTATTACTGTCATGTGTACTGATATACAGTGTTGTCCTACGTGCTTTACAGGCAGATCGTACTATATAAGTGCATCAGGGTAACAGAACAGACTGCAGGATACAATGTTACAGCTGCTGAGTTAAAGTTGGGATCTACAGGGCCTGCTGAAATGATCCTCACCATCTTAGTGAACTGTTCTACAGGACCAGTTGCCTCCAGGTCAGCCTTCTTCCAGGCCAGGAACATCAAGTTGTCAAAGTTGTACCAAAAAGGTCAGCTTGCAAAACAAAAATTTCACAAACTCTCACTCCTGAGTTAAGCAATCACTGTATAAGATTCTCCAGATAACAGATAAGAGGTAGCAACAGGTTCTGGCAATCTTTCCAGATGCTGGAAATGGTTACACCTCATTTTCTTTCATTCTGATTGCCATTGATGAGCTGGGAGAATTAATCATATGTTCTGGGCAGTCCTGAGTCATTCTCTCACTGTCATCAGTACACATTACAATAGCCTCCCAGCAACATCAATGTGGACATTAACAGGAGAGCCCAGATTCAATCAGAAAATGGTGACATTGCCAATATGAGCAGGAATTTTGATGAAACAGGATCCATCCTAATTTGCAGACCTCCCAGCATAGAAATGCCATTGTATCAAAAGTGATGTGCTGGAAACTGGATGAATAATTCATGGTCAATGTATTTACACTGAGAAAGGTTTGGTTGTTGCATTAGATGGGCCCAATTTAATGTGACCTAGGGAATAGGCTGTGAGGCCAGAGCAAGGGAGTTAGAATCAGATCAGAAAATAGGGGTGGGAGTGCCTCCTGTTATAAAGGCACGGCTAAATTAGATCTTCACAGGACTACCGCTGCGCCATGTTGTATGCACTAACTGGGCATTTGGCCACAATAAGGTTTGCTGCCACCATCCTCTTTTAGAGTTGTGATCTATAGAGCCTGCTTCAGCCTGGTGTTGTCAAGGGCAAAAGAACAGGTAGTCTAACAAGAAGAGGCATATGGCCTAAACATATTTCTTACTTGCAGTAAACACGCAGTTTCTTAGACGATACCAATCAGGGACAAGTTACAATGGTGTGACAGACAGTATGACTGAGACCGTGCAGAGACCTAGTTGGTAGGTCTATCTCCTTTATAACCCAGAGCATTTCTGCCCACCCAAGTTCTTATGCATCATCATATGCCCCACCCCAGAATTTACACTTTGAGAGCCGGGCACGTTATGTAACACCCATCCTCTCCCAATTCCATACAATTCCCTCAGCAACAGGATCAAGAGGGGCCTTCCTATCCAGAGGTCAATGATGCACTTACTTGGGCAACTCTCCCCATTGCTGCTTGTGATAACTGTATAACTGTGATGCTATTACATGCCAAATGTTCCCTGTGATGCTGCTGTCTCTGAAGAGATGCTTGGCCCTTAAATCTTGGAGATGATGGCTCAGTTGTGATGACACTGGACTGGTAACCCAGAGACCCAAACTAATACCCTGGGGACATGGGTTTAAATCCCACCACGGCAGCTGGTGGGATTTAAATTCAATTAATAATTCTGGAATTGAAATTTAGTCACTGTAATGGTGACCCATGAAACCATCATGAATTTTTGCAAAAACCATTTGGTTCACCAATGTTCTTTATGGAAGGAAATCTGCCATCCTGACTCAGACTGGTCTACATGTGACTCCAATCCACAGTGATGCAGTTGACTGCTAACTGCCCTCTGAAAAGGATTGGCAACACATCTTGGTACTACCAGAAGCACCGTATTAAAGAAGAATTAAAAGATATGATTGCTTCCCTGGCAAAATAGGACAACAGCCTGATGCCAAGTATTAATTTCCTCTTTGGCACATAATTGGGTCAGGCTGTTGTAAACTGTTGTGGTGGGGACCCCCTTCCACAATTTCCATTACCCCCCCAACCCCACCCCTGTCTTTCCGGTATGTCCTCACGGCCATTGCCGTCTGTCTAGGACTCAGGCCAATGAGTTGGTGATATGTAGTTTCTGGTCCTAATTGTCACACCTGCTATGTAACCTGTATGCCTCTAAGTCTTTTTTTCTGTACATCCTTTGCTTGCTGTGAACTGCCTGTACTGTTCGTAAACAAAACTTTTCACTGTATTCCAGTACACGTGACTATAAAATCAAAATCATAAATCATAAGTCAGTCATTGAGATGTACTTTAATTTTGCTACCTGAACATTAAGGGTTATCTGGATGGACAGTCAAGAGGTGATCTGGGTGGGAATGAATGTCTGTAACTGTGGTGATCTGATATTCCTTCTATCTAAATTATTGATTGGATGCTGCAGTGTGGGGGAGCTCTCTCAGGGGCTGTCACTCTCCCTGAGCAATTTATCAGCCTGCCCCAGCAACAAGGAACACACCTAGCAGCAAAGGTAAAACTCCATTCAGTGATGTTTAAGTTGAGGAGTCTGTCATCAGATGATTAAGTTCGGGGGCTGCCCTTCAGCCCACCTTAACCCATTCAACAATAAAGATCTTTAATTCAACCCAATAGCTTCTTTAATCACTCTAAGATTTAGACTATTCAACAGTCTATTCCATGTGTTAATAATTCCTTGTTGAAATAAATTATTTCGGTTCTAATTTCACCTTTTGCAAGAATGAACCTATTTCTGCTGGTCCAATTGTAGCACGTTAAGTTAAGGTAACATTCGAAATTAACTCATCCGCTCGGTTTGTCAACTTATACATCTCTACAAAACCACTTCTCAAGGGCTTTCTTTCAAGGCTGTAAATCACAGGTTTCTCTAATCTTGCTTCATAATTCAAACCTCCAATTCTATTCATCAATCTCATGGATCATCTCGGTACCATCTCCATTGGTAGAATGTCTCCTCTCCATCAAGGCTTTTTTGAAACCAGATATATTACTCAAAGTGTGATCGGATCAGTGTGCTGTACAGTGTGATTCTTCAAAATTCTGTTGACTTTGCAGATTGCTGTTCAGTCATGAATGCATTTAGTCAGTTATCTAGTCTACACTGAATCCACAAGCATACCCAGGTCTTTCAATTATCATCCTTAGCAGCTTTATGCATCATCTTTCTTTTTGCTTATCTGCATGTATTTTCCACTTACCACATCAAATATAATCTTACCTTTTTTTGTCCACTTGCACATATTATTCAATTGATTCATTAATCTTTGGCTGCCTGTTCTGATTCTATTGTTCCTAGTTTTAAGTTACCTGCAAGTTTCACTAATTTGCAGTGATGAGAAAGCTCTATGTGTCATTTAACATGGCTACAGCAAGACACCCCCAACGCTTTCACTCACATTGTATTTGCCCTGATCACAGCCACAGTAAGTGCTCTCCATTGTGTAGCTTCGGAGAACCCCAATCTCTCTCCAAACCACCACCCGCGCTGTCGCTTCCCTTGACTTCTGGACCAAGAAACAGCAGCGGTTCATGGCAAATGCTGGGGAGATCTTGTCCAGGACTTTGGGAATGGTCTGTGGAGAAACAATTAGAGGAGATGCATTTATTTAATTCAAAAGCAGCAAGTTAGTGATGAGGCACTTTTACAGATTTACATTCATGTCACAGGGCAGGGTGAGTGATGTTCCTTGAACAACCTGTGGGAGAATTTCTGCAGCTCGGGCTTCTGATTAACTCACTGGACATGAGCATCTGATAAAGACTGCACTCAGAGCAGTTTAAAGCAGGTGCCATGACAGATATCTCTGTTGCTATTTATTTCTTTGGTGTTCAAGGTGAGAAAGGGCAACAGTTGTCAATGGAAAGAAAGAGGGCACTAAATGAGCAAGGGAAGAGACCAATGTCAATCAATAGAACAGTGTGATCTGACAATGTTAGTCGATGGAATAGCAATGGCTTGAATTTTGTCAGCAGGACTTTGAAAGAAAGTACTGTTTGTCAACGGTAAGAAGCAAAGCAGTAGGCAATGAAATGGTAAGAGTGAATGCTTGTCAATGGAATGATGAGAGTGAGTCTATTGGTCAATAAAATTGTGAGAAAGATCATGTGCTTTCCAGGTTAATGATAATTATCCAATAATCAATCGATTAACTCCATGAGTTTTTTTTTTAAAAGACAGTAAAACATATTATATGTTATTAAGCAGACTATACAGAAAAGCGATTGATTTCTGTTTTGTGTCTTTCACACCCAGAACATAAGGACTGTCAGGCAGAGTCACAATGTTGTTTACATGCAGTACATGGGGTCCACAAAGGTGAACTTACTTAAAAGCAAGATACATGTATAACAGTGCCTATCAAATGAAGCATGAAGGGGCCATGCCTTTGTTAGTGAAAATTCAAATATTTGCATTAATTTCTATTTCAAACAAGAATCAGTAAGCATTGGCCCCATCATATTTGCTATGATCCTTGATTGATTTGATTGCAAGTTGAGTTATGGCAGAATTATTCCAAAGTTTTCCTAACCCACACTGTTAAAAACATTTACAGTTTGAACTTGGCTGCTGGAAATCCAGACACTCAATAGGAACACATTCTATTGTAAATGGGCCAGTTAATTATCAGGTCTTGTAGCATCTGTGGAGGAGAAAACAGAGTTAACGTTTCGGGTCCGGTGACCCTTCCTCAGAACTAAGGTTCCTCAGAACTAGTTCTGGGGAAAGGTCACTGGACCCGAAACGCTAACTCTGTTTTCTCCTCCAAGCTGCTGCCAGACCTGCTGAGCTTTTCCAGCAACTTTGTTTTTGTTCCTGATTTACAGCATCCGCAGTTCTTTTGGGGTTTTTTTCAGTTAATTATCATATTGTACTCGTTCATGAAATTGCAATAAAATTCACAGAAATATTCTATCAACAATAGAAACTTCAAAAATATATTCTCAATAAGTAGGGTAGCATCGTGTTTATGTTACTGCTCTAGTAATCTATGGGCTCGAACTGGCTGGAGGCGTAAGCTGAAATCCTAGCCCAGTCAGTATGAAATCTAAATTCAGTTAAGTAAAGAATTATGATATAAAAATCTTGTCTTTTAGGGAAGGCACTCAGCCAGCCTTACTTGCTCTACCTCACGACTGTAGACCCACAGCAATGTCAATGACTCTGAAATGTTCGAGTAATTTACATCGTCGTATCAAAGCACTTCACAGAAGTAAACAGTAAGAATAAAATCAGACAGAGCACCCGGCAGCAATGTAAGCACCAGATGCAGCAAAAACACACAAAGCACAGGCAGCCCTGCAAAGTCCACCTCATTTACATCTGCTGACTTGTGCCAAAACTGGGACAGCTGACCCACAAACAAGCAGCAGCCTGACACAGTAAAAAAAAAGAACATACAAGCCAAACATGACTGGGAATATAAATTCTGAGAATGTGATTGACCGACTGCGGAAAATCACTGCACTTGGGGGTAAGAGAGAGATCTCCCTCTCGCTGACTGCTAGATCCAAGTCCCAAGTCAGCAAAGACACCATCGAAAAGAAACAGCTGAACTTTGGTTAACTTGCAGTACCAAGAATCTCCAGATCGAATACTCGCCTGCCAACATCAGTGCCATTGAAACCGTCCAATGTAATGGCAGAACATTTCACAAACTAGTCCTCACAGACAAGACACTGAGAAGTGAGGAAATATATAATGGTTAGGTAAAAGATATTTGGATCAGTTGTCATCTTGTCATGAGGACTGATTGCGAAATGTTACGGCCATTAACCTCACTTCTCATTTCTAATCTGTGTCTATGTGTGTCACGATTTATTACTTTGCCTCATGTTTTTGTAACTGATACAACCGCACTTTTCTCCTTAACCTAAGAAAGCCTGGTTAAACAGGCTCATTTTAAAACATAAATACACTGGAACTAGGAGGGGATCGCGTGTTGCAATCAACTGAGGAAAGGCAGTGTTGAATAAAACACTGATGTTATCTTCATCAGTCTTTGTGCATATGGGAAGGCAATGGCCTAATTGTATTATTGCTGGACTGTTAATCCAGACAGCCAGGTAACATTCTGGGGACCTGGGTTCAAATCCCACCGTGGCAGATAGTGGACTTTGAATTCAAAAAATATCTGGAATTAAGAATCTAGTGATGACCATGAATCCATTGTCAATTGTCAGGGAGGGAATAAAACCTATCCGGCTCATTAATGTCCTTTATGGAAGGAAACTGCCACCCTTACTTTGTCTGGCCTACATGTGACTCTAGACCCACAGCAATGTGGTTGACTCTTAAGTGCCCTCTGGGCAATTAGGAAATAGCAATAAATGCTGGCCAGCCAGCAACGCCCTCATCCTGTGAGCTAATAAGGGGAAAAAAATGCATCTACCCATGTCAGTATTAGTAGGAGTGACCACTGTACAGGACTTGTGAAGATTAAGTCCTGGCTATGTACTGACAATACTGCCACCTTGTTAAATGAAATTGATTCAGAGCAGATTTGGCAACTCAAAACTGAACATCAGTGACCATGGTCCTGCATGTTCCTCACTCGATCTCATTAGCATCAAGTCAGGGGATCATCTGGTTTAATGTGGAGTGCAGAAGAGCATGGCAGGACCAACACCAGGTGTACCTAAAAATGGCATGCCAACTTGGTGGAACAATTTCACCACAGAGGGCTACTGACTTTAGGTTGTTATGTATATCCAAGGCTGTGACAGACAGATTTTAATCAATAAGGGAATCAAGCCTTCTGGAGAAAGGGCAGGAACATGGAGTTGAGAATTATTAGATCAGCCATGATCTCATTGAATGTCAGAGTAGATCTGATGGGCTGAATGGCATTCTTCTACCCCTATGCCTTCTGGCCTTATAGTCTAACATAGGATTACATTCACGTTAAAGAGCAGAAGCAGAATGTGATAGAAAGAGCTAAGTAACTTTGCAACCAATAGTTCTGGTCAGAGCTCTACAGTCCTGCCCCATCAAGTCATGAATGGGAAGAGAAGGTTCCTTGAACATTCTCATCCCCAATGATGACAGAGCCAGAAAGTGAGTGCAAAAGAGAAGCCCAAAATATTTATAACCATCTTCAGCCAGAAGTGCTGAGCGGATGATCCACGTTGGCCTAGGCTAACAGAAGGCAGTCTTCAGAAAACACATTTCAATCCACATGAGTTCAAAAACTCACGTGCTGAGTGCACTGTATATATCAAAGGCTGTAGGCCCTGACAACATCCCTTGCTAACAACGCGACAAATGCACCTTCACCACACAAAATAGAGTAATTCAAGAAGGTGGCCCATCACCAACTTCTCAAGGACACTTTGGTAGAAGGAATAAATGATGTTGCCTGTCAGTAGTGTCACCATCTTATCGATGAATGTTGAGTAAATCATATATATTCATGTGTATAAATGGATCAGACAATTTAATCATGACAGAAGCTGTAATTATTTTGGATTTCCAAAGAAGATATTTGCTAAATATAACCAAAAGCATTTAACTGGAGAGCTGAATATTGTAACAATCCACTAGATAGGAAAATGTAATGATGACACTCACCCGATATCCAATATCCTCTTTCAATGTTGCTGTGTCAACGCTGGACCTTGCCTGCCACAGTGTCTCCTTAAGGCTGCAGCCATACATGAAGACATTCTTCTTCCTTGAATGCCCATGGTAGTCACAATAAACCTGGTGCAAAGCAAAGAAATGAATTCAGAAAAATTTGGTCACACCAGGGCTCAAAGCAGCGGAAGGCCACAAAGATATATGTAACAGTTATGGAATAAACATTGCCAAGGAACAAAATATGGAACAATATAGACTAATAATTGTTTCGGATCAGTTACAGCAAACAAAGAGTAAGAGTCAAGCGCTTGAAACAAAACAGCAATCCTGGTTATTTTCAAATTTAGAATGCAGTATTGTGGGCTGTAGGCTTTGGTACCAGGTTATATGCATAGTGAGATCTCAGCTTGGGTTATGATTCTCATTGGGAAGTAAGACCATAAAGACCATAAGGTATAGGAGCAGACTTAGGTCATTCTGCCCAACTAGTCTGTTCCGCCATCCGATCACGGCTGATATGTTTCTCCACCCCATTCTCCTGCTTTCTCCCTTTAACCTTTGATTTCCTTACTAATCAAGCACCTCTGTCTTAAATACACTCCATGACTTGGCCTCCACAGCCCTCTGCAGCAATGAGTTCTGCAGATTCACCACCCTCTGGCTGAAAAAAATTCTTCCTCATCTCAGCTCTAAAGAGTCTTGCCTTCACTCTGAGGCTGTGCCCTCGGGTCCTGGTCTGTCTTACCAGTGGAACCATCTTGTATCCAGGCCTCCCAGTATTCGGTAAGCTTCAATAAGACTGCCCCCCGAAACTTCTAAACTCCATCGAGTACAGGCCCAGGCTGAATAAAACAGATGTTTGGAGGCTGAAGGAGGCAATGGTTATAGGAAGCACAGTGGAGTTAAGGCCAGAATCAAGTCAGAATGGCAGAGCAGGCCATAAGAAACAAACGTCTTCCTCCTGCTCCTAAGTCTATGGTCTTCTGCTGTTGGGATCATGGACTGCTCTGTCGGCCCCTTCATACTGTTGGTATTTAGTCTTCTGACTCCATTGTGAAAACAAATACAATGGAGTAATTTAACAAATCTACAATGTCTATTTGCTATCACAGCTTTTGTGTGGGTATTTAGAGGCCCACATACCAGTTTCTCACATTTATCTATTAATTACATTTTTAGCCCTTGCTCTTACCTTTGATATCCTTGTAATTATTTCTTCAAAATCCCTTTCTGCACCTCTTGTTTTCTGTGTGGCCTTTTTATAGTTCTCCTTGTCTGCTAAGTTTCAAGTTCTGTTTTCGTTTCTTTGAGTTTTTTGTATTTGATACTATCTTTCCCTCTCTTGTTGAAATAGTTGTCTAACTAAACAAGTGGAGGCCTCATCTTTGAAGGATATGTAATATCAACAGGGCAACAGAGGGAACCTTCCCATGCTTCACTGATGAAATACTGGCTGGTTCCTACAAGTGTAGGTCAAGTATATTCTGGGTTCTTGATCTCCTGAGTTTGTCATGTTCCTTGTCCCACCTTCTTTATATCACTAACACTTACCAGTGGGGTCTTGCCAATACTTCTCATGTAGCTGAGGAGCCCCTTAGTATGATAAATAGTTGGATGAAGGTCAGGCTTTGGCTCTGACCATTGCCTGTTCAGATCCTCTCCACTCAAAGAGCAGCGATGGCTAAAAGAAAAATCATATGAGTAAGCAAGACAGACTTAGAAACCTGCAGCAATTTTAATTCTAGTGCAAGGCCTTGTGGTATTATCACTAGACTGTTAATCCAGAAACCCAGATAATGATCTGGGGACCAGGTTTGATTCCTGCTATGGCAGATGGTGGAACTTGGGTTCAATAAAAACCAAGAGCTTAAGGATGACTTTGAATCCATTGTTGATTGTTGGAAAAACCCATCTCGTTCACTAATGTCCTTTAGGGAAGAGAAAGAAACTGCAGTCCTTACATGGTCTGGCCTACATGTGACTCCAGACCCACAGCAACATGGTTGACTCTTAAGTGCCCTCTGGGCAATTAGGGAGGGGCAATAAATGTTGGCCTAGCCAGCAACGCCCTCATCCCATGAATGAAATTTTAAAGAATTTCTGATGTGGAGGTGCCAATGTTGAACTGGGGTGGACAAAATCAGAAATTGCATAACACCAGGTTATAATTCAACAAGTTCACTTGAAATCACAAGCTTTCAGAGTATGGCTCCTTTGTGACTTCACCTGACAAAGGAGTGGCGCTCTGAAAGCGTGTGATTTCAAATAAAACTGTTGGACTATAACCTGGTGTCATGTGACTTCTGACTTCAAAAAATTTCTGCACAAATACAAGTCAAATTAGAGAGCTCCTTGAACGAACAGTGCCTTAAACGTGTTGGGATTTGAAGCAAAACACTCGATCTGGGCACTGAACTTTACATAGGTCTAGATCCCTAAAGGAAAATTACTCAGCTTTGATGGCCATGATACTGAATCCAAGGCCAGATCCGACTGAAATATTACCATGGTCAATAGGCACCAGCATCGTTAAAGATTAATGCAGTGAGCTGTGTCAGCACAAAATATTTAACATGATCACTCACAACTCTCAGCTCCAGTACGCCTGGGGAGAATGCATTGTTAAAAATGATACTTTTTCCCAGGCTAGTTCACTGATCTTGTGCAGTTAGTAGCAGGGCCAAATGTTTCAGGCAAGAGTCTCAGGTTTTCATTCCCAGTCAGTGTCAGTTGGTTTTAGTCATCATTAGCAAGGGAAAGGAATGTCAAACTGAGTACTTAGGCACTCTCACAATCCAGTGCATAACATCCTCACTATCCAGTGCATAATTCTTTGGGAGTGCATTTACATAGAATCGGATGAAGAAATGGTTGGATTTATTGCAATTAAACATTCTACAGACATTCAGGGCTGACAGCAGATGGATCAGCTCAGGAATTTTGCCAAAGCTAGCCTCCAAATTGATGCCATCCAATTAAGGACAAACTCCTGACAAGCCGGCTCGATGAGAGAGCCAGCAGCTCAGCAGCTGTGCTCCCAGCTAAGGCTGAGGCAATCAGGAGACCTCAGAGAGGTGACAATGATTGAAAGTTGTGAACGGACGAGGCCCAGTGGCTCTGCTGATAAGTGGGAAACAGGGTGATTGCTGAAGTCCACAGGTGTTGCTTCTCCTAACGGCAGCCCCCCACCTTGGGCGCCCCATCAGCTTCCACAAAGTGGGCTGCCAATCTACACTCTGGCCTGTCTCTTGCCCTGCCTGGGAATCTTGACCAATCAAGGGGCAGCATCCGGGATCCATCCCAGCATGGCTTCCCATTTTGTTCTTGCACCTTTGATTCCTTTCTGATCCCTCTACCCAGGCAGCAGTAGAACTCAGGCCTCACTGTCTGGAAGAAAGTGTGAAAAATGACTAACTTGGTAGAAGTAAGGTTAACATAACTGCTCCACATGGACAAAAGTCTACATCTGAAGATATTGACGTATGATCACTAACTGCACCTTAGAAGCTCTGGTATGTGGCCTATACTCAGGACCCAATAGATAATGACACCTGTGTGTGGTACTCCATTCATGTTCTCTTTCTACAATGACCTATTGTCATGAGATAAAGCGTTGCTGCCATTTCAGTTTTCATCCTAATCTGGTTCCCCAATTGAAAACTGCAGCCAATTGACCTTCAGCTGAAGACAGTCTCATTGTATGTAAGTCTTTCTTCCTTTGAAAATTTGACAATATAATTGTCAGTGAGTGTCCATGGAGGGTCTCCAGCCCCCAGACCTTGGGGCCTGTCTCTCCCAAAATGTCAAACAGCTGAAAGTTAAGGTCATTTCTTTGCTCAAACAATCCTATCCTGATCATGCCACAGTCTTGGAAAAAAATGTTATTTTTGGTCTTAGTACAATAAAATAATACAACAGATGCTGGAAATCTGAATGAAATTAGAAAACACAAATAATAATCAGCAGATCTGTTAGCATGTGTGAAGAGAGAAACAGAGTTAATATTTCCAGTTGATGACCTTCCATTAGAAAAGGGGAAAGGTCAGGGATGCAACTAATTTTTGAACAAAAGACAAGTGGGATATTGACAAGGAAGGTCTTTAATAAGCGGGGGAGGCAATGGGTGGGATTGCAAGGTAGAACAGTTTGACACGCAGGTGAGGGTGGATGGTAATAGGGTAAATGAACAAAACAGAGGATCAGAGGAACACAAGCAAAATACTGTGAATGCTGGAAATCTGAAACGCTTACAAAAATTGCTACAGAAACTCAGCAGGTCTGGCAGCATCTGTGCAGAGAAAAACAGAATTAACATTTCAAGTCTGGAATGACTTCTTCATGTTTCTCTCACCATGGATGCTGCCAGACCTGCTGAGTTTCTCCAACACTTCCTGTGTGTATCACAGAGTCAGGAGAGGTGCCAGGAGCAAACATTTCAAAGCAAAGCCATGAGGAAAAACTAAAACAAGTGGTGAAAAAGAAACAAATTATGGGGGGTCGGGATGGGGGCAATTATTTATCTTTGGGCCAGTAATTTTCAGGGGTCATTTCCAAAAGACAAGAAAACAGAAATGTGAAACAAGCAACAAGGTTCCTCAATCAGAATTTTTTTTTCAGGAAATCTGACTTTCAAGTTAAATTATTTCCACTGTTCAAACTAATTCAAATTGTTAATGAGAAGTTTTTAAAATTAATAAAGGGATTTTAATGGAGTTCTTCCCAAATGACCCGCTGTCGATGCTAAATTCTAAAGTGCATGGTTTAATAATGTCTTCCCACCCAGTGTCTGGGGACTGTGCTCTGCATTCTATTCCCTTCTTGAGGAGACATTTTAACTCAAGGCACTTAATAAACGTGTTCGTAACAAGCATTAAACTATTGTGCAAATTACATTTAAATCATTTGAGCTTTTTCCTCCCTCACAGTTGAAAAAACAAATGAACTTTTATAAAGACTGTTGTTACAGGCATGTCAATAATCATTTGGATAAGATCTGCTCATTTCCTCCCAATATCATTTGTCCATATCCATTTCCTGTGATGGGAACAAACGTGTGATTACTTTCACAAGAGAACAGAGAAACAGAGAGGCGAGGAAGGAAACCATTGAAAAGTAACAGCACAGGAGGTGGCTATTTGGACCATCATGTCAGCACAGGTCAAATGGATTAGCCACCCATTCTAATTCCACTTCCACCTACTCTTGTGGCACAGTGGTGAAGTTCCTACCACTGGATCAAGAGGCCCAGGTTTGAATCCCACCTGCTCCAGAGGTGTGTAATAACATCACAGAACAGGTTGATTAGGAAAAATAGGCTATTTAAAAAAATAATTTAAAGAAATCCCACCAGTGGGTAGTCTTGCCAATTGCCAGTTTAGGTGCAGAACCAGGATCCTTTTAATTAATTGAGGGGTTCCAGCTCAATCACAAAACCAGGCAGTGGATTTCAATACCAACCACACTCTGGCTGAAAATGCTTTCCCTAAGCTCTTTCTAATATTTTTATCAATCATCTTCAATCTATGCCCACTCTTGGTGTTTGACCTCTCTGCAAGGGGAATCAGGTCTTCCCCGTTCACTCTTTGTCCGAACCCCTCATTCTTTTGTACCTTACTTAAGCCTCCTCTGTTTGAAGGAAAGCAACTCAAGCCTAGCCAATGATTTCTCATGACTGCAATTTTCAAGCCCAGCAACATTCTTTTGCATCCCCTCTATAGATTCTCCAGAACAACTGATCAGGAAGCTGGGAATGCTCATCAATATTGAGTGAGATGAGTGAGATGATTTCAATGAGATCACCCCCCCCCCCATCTTTCTGATTCCAGTGCTGTTCTAATCACATACATTAGTGCCAACTGTGGTTCCATCTACTCCACCCTCATTCATCCATGGTCACCACGATGCCACAAAGGCTCCGCTTTTAAGCTACAATCTGCTATTCAAATTGGGCGTGTAATGGGACAACAACGAAGGTTACCTCAGAGTACAACAGGATCTTGATTAGATGGGCCAATGGGCCGAGGAGTGACAGATGGAGTTTAATTTAGATAAATGTGAGCTGCTTCATTTTGGAAAGGCAAATCAGGGCAGAATTCATACACCTAATGGTAAAGTCCTGGGGAGTGTTGCTGAACAAAGACACCTTGGAGTGCAGGTTCATAGTTCCTTGAAGGTGGAATCGCATGTGGATAGGATAGCGAAGGTGGCGTTTGGTATGCTATCCTTTATTGGTCAATGCATTGAGTATAGGAGTTGCGAGGTCATGTTGCAGACCTCAAATAATTAAAAGGATCCTGGTTCTGCACCTGGACATTGGTTAGGCCACTATTGGAATAATGCATGTAATTCTGATCTCTCAGCTATAGGAAGGATGTTGTGAAACTTGAAAGGGCTCAGAAAAGATTTACAAGGATGTTGCCAAGGTTTGGAGAAGCTGAATAGAGTCATAGAGTCATAGAGCTGCACAACATGGAGACAGACTCTTTGGTCCAACTCGTCCAATACGACGAGATATCCTAAATTCAACTAGTCCCATTTGCCAGCATTTAACCATATCCCTCTCAACCCTTCCTATTCATATACCCATCTAGATGCCTTTTAAATGCTGTAATTATACCAGCCTCCACCACTTCCCCTGGCAGCTCCCTCCATACATGTACGACCCTCCGAACCCTGATGTCCAGAGATACTTGAAACTAAAAAGCCGAGGCAATCAGCTGTGCAGGTTCACTGTCTGGGTCAGACAGCTGTGCAGGTTCAC
>JAHRHZ010000047.1:6995921-7062657 GCA_024137785.1 Ginglymostoma cirratum | reverse complement strand
GGTCAGACAGCTGTGCAGGTTCACTGCTGGGTCAGACAGCTGTGCAGATTTACTTCTCTGTTCATTTCACTTCTCACGTGGTCATTGCATTTGTCTGTCTTCCCCCTTTTTAAAGTGCCGTTGTTTGAAGTTTTTTTTCTGAAGTTCCAAAACAATGCAATAGCTTATGAAACAGTAATTACTGCTCCTAGAATTTGAGGAAATCAGCTCCAACACTGAAGATCCTTCAAAACAGGAGCAGCTCTTACAGCTACAACTTTTTCCCAAGCTCCATCTTGGATTACCAAAATCCAAATATCAAGGATAGACTCAATGAAGAGATTATAAAGATGTTTTCAAGATAGTTTCTTCGAACTGCACATTCTGGACCCAACCAGAGAGAAGGCTATACTAGACTCGATATAATGCAATGAGATAGGATTATTAACTACATCATAATTCTGAAGGAGCAACCATCATAATATGACTGAATTTCACATTCAGTTTGAGGGAGGCAAGAGTGAGTCCAAGACTAGTAGTCAAATAAGGGAATTTATGAGGGCATGAAAGCAGGTCTAGATAAAAATGAACTAGCAAAATACGTAGAGGGATATATCGGTCAAAATACATTGGTAGACATTTAAGAGGATATTTCAATATACAAAGAATTGATCATTTCCAAACAGAACATAATTCCTTGCTCCATGTTAAAATTGGATAAGTTAAAGGCATTATCAAAGACATAGAAAAAGGATACATAATGCAAAGAAGGTTGGCAGATCAAAAGATTGGACTGAATACAATGAACAGCAAAGAATGAATAAAATAACGAGGAAAAAAATACAGTGTGAGAGAAAGCTATCTAGAACTTTATTTGGGCTTATTGGAGCGCTGAAAGCTGAAGGATGATCTTATAGAGGTTTATAAAATCATGAGGGGCATGGATAGGGTAAATAGACAAGGTCTTTTCCCCAAGGTGGAGGTGTCCAAAACTAGAGGGCATAGGTTTAAGGTGAGAGGGGAAAGGTTTAAAAGGGACATAGGGGCAACATTTTCACACAAAGGATGGTGCGTGTATGGAATAAGCTGCCAGAGGAAGTGGTGCAGATAGGTACGATGACAACATTTAAAAGGCATCTGGATAGGTATGTGAATAGGAAGGGTTAGAGGATTATGGGCCAAATGCTGGCAAGTGAGACTAAATTAAAATAGGATATCTGGCTGGCAAGGACGAGTTGGACTGAAGGGTCGATTTCCTCGCTTACATTTCTGTGACTCTATAATTAGTAGGAGGGCACAAAAGTGATGAGAATGGTAAATGTACTAAGCCGAAATAAAAATTGCTGGATAGATGCAGCAGGTCTGGTAATATCTGTGGAGAGAAAACAGAGTTAATATTTTGAGTCCAATGAGCCTTCTTCAGAACAGGTAAATGGAATGTTGGCCTAGATCTCAAGGAGGGTATATTCCAAAAGATGGGGTGGAATTATCCTTCAACTGTACAGAGCCCCATCTCAAATATTCCAACTAATTTTGGGCCTTATAATTTTGGAAACATAGATTGGTTTTGAACCTGGTGCAATAGACACATTTGCTTTCAATTCCACTGAGTTTAGAATCTTGAGATAACCGCAAGAAAATCTTATTGTCATTGACAAGTTTAAAATGAAAAGGATCTATATCCTATGGAGTGGTATGCCAGAACCAGAAAGGCACTATCTTCAATTTATCATTAAGCCATTCAGGCATGAAATAAAGAAAATAACTTCTTCTCAAAGGACAGCAGACATGTAGAAGTGTTTTTTTTTTCACTAGATGCTTCTGAAAGCTGATAGTTCAAGACTGAAATTGCCAGGCTCCTTTTCAGTAAGGGTGTTGAGAGGTATGGATCGATGCCAAGTAAATATGGAGGAATCATCATCAAACAAATTGACACAACAGGTTCGAATTTATGAAACAAAGACAGAAATTGCTGGAGAAACTCAGCAGGTCTGCCAGCATCTGTGGATAGAGAAAGTAGAGTTAACATTTCAATTCCAGTAACCTTTCTTCAGAACTTGGGTCACTGGGCCCAGAATATTTATTCTGCTTTCTGTCCACAGATGCTGCCACAACTGCTGAGTTTTTCTCGCAATTTCTGTTCTTGTTTCAGATTTCTAGCATCCACGGTTCTTTCTTTTATTTTGGACTTGAATTCCTGTTTAATCTACCTTTGTTCCTGTTGTACAGGTATTCCAGGGTTCCAACCAATACCTGTGAATCGCCGTCTCTGATTCTGTGTTACCGTATTGCAGGTTCAGTTGCGTGTAGCTGTCTCTGGTGCTGAATTGTCAATAACTGTCAGTAAGTGACAACCCCCACAATCATCTTGCTAGAATAACTTTACCCTGGAATTTAAATAATGGGTCATGGTCTAGTGCTTCACCTGGGAAACAACCCTTTGTACTTGCAAAGTGTAGAGTCTTAGAGGTCTACAGCACAGAAAAAGGCTAATCAGCCCATTCAGTCTACACCAGTCAAAAACAAGGACCTAACTATTCTAACCCCTATGATGCCACATAAAATAAAGAAATTGGAATTCAAAGGTAGAGCTGCTATTATTAACAAGATGGAGTTAAATATCCTATGGCACTATTTCAAGAGGAGTAGGGGGGTTCTCCCCAGTGTCCTGCTAATAGTTATTATCTATTATCACGGAAACAGGTTATCTGACTATTTCTGTTTGCGAGATGTCTAAAGATGTGCAGCTTAGGTGCCGTGAGAAATGCAGGGTTACAGGGATAGAGTATGGGGGTGGGTCTGGGTGGGATGCTCTTCAGAGGGTCAGTATGGACTCAATGGGCCAAATGGCCTGCTTTCACACTGGAGAGACTCTATGATTCTATGCGAGCTTGCTCTATGCAAATTAATTGCTGCATGTCACACTTTGGAAGCATTCAATGAGGTGTGAAGTGTTATAAATGCCCTGAGGTTGTGAAAGGTGTAATATTATTGCAGCTGTTTTTGCCTTTCTAAGATCATGTGGCTGAATCAATGGAACAAACTCTCTACCCTTTTTTTAATGCAGTCGTGTCTAGGTGTTTTTGTCAAGTTCCTTGAGCTACTGTTGTTTAACTGTTGGTGTAGCAGAGCATTGTCTTGATTACATGATAACAACACACATGATAACTTAATGATTTTCAGACAAATATCCTTTAAAGCACACTCAGACTGCTTGAAATGAAGTCTGCATGGGTTATTTCAATTTTATGCGATTTTCTAAGTGTTGGACTAACAGTTGGTTAAATGTTGTGGCCACTCCTGGGACCATATTCTCTTGCTGCAGGCTCATAGCCTGGAGCTCTGAAGGCTTCTTCTCTGCCATTTCTAAATAGCCCAAGGATAAAGCTTGCAAAAATTTCTAATCTGAACACTAACTAGACTACTTCCAGTTCTGCTTTGTACCGATACACAGTGCAGCATTCGTTTACCCTATGTTTTATGTAAATGTATGTGGATTTTTATTTTCCCTGGGGTTCGTAATTAGCTTGCTGACCAAGTATTTTGAAGTTCCTGTATTTTAGTGTCTTCCTGGAGAGTCAGTGTCTGAAATGCAGACCTCCTGAGCCAACTAAAGCCACGTCTATAGTGATGTCCAATTAATGAACACATTCTCTGCTGAACATCAAAATCTCTGATCCGAAAGGAATTAAATCAGATTCTCACTCAAGATTGCAGAGAATATAAAAGCATTACTTTACATTCAAGGGATGGGGTTTGGGTTTCTGAGCAACAAAAGCTTCACCTTTCCTGACAGGATGCTTGTATCATTCATATCATTCTTAAATACTGTCTGTGCAGACCATTATTCAATACAAATTTTTACCAACATTAGTATTCCAAAGCAAACTCTTGACAGCAAGGAGTCACTGCCAATATGCTCATCAGCAGCTTTCTGTTTTCCGCGCTATTCATTCACCAGAGTCTGTTCTTGCTACGTCTCTGATACAACTTGAACCTGAAATCCAAGAACAGTGGGATTGAGCATTTGATGCATAAGGGGAATATTCTCAGGGCAGAGTTAAGTTGATTCTTGACTAACAAGGAGGTCAAAAATCATCAGGGTAAGCAGGAACATATGGTCGAGGTCACAATCAGACCAGCCATGGCTTTACTGATTAGCGGAGCAAGCTCATGAGGCATCAAAAGGCCCCCACAGCCAACAATCCAAGCAGAGATGTTTCCCCATGGATTAGACCCAGACCAGATTCTGCCTTTCCATTATTATTTATTTTCATGGACACAAGATGCCCACCAGTCACCTACCGATCCAGCAGCATCTTCTTCTCTCAGTAAAGTTGCAGAGGCTCTGATGTTGTTGATGTTGTGACTGGACCTTTGGCATTTGCTGCCTTAACTGTCCTCTTGGACAGGTCAACAAATACAGAGGCAGTCGATTAGGAGACACTCTCCGGGAGAATAACTCCTTCACTTTGGCTCCCAGCCTTGGGAATCCCATCTGGTTTTAATATTGGCATTTCAAAACTTGTAGGAAAGTCCTGATATTCTGCAGCAACAGTGGTCAGTTCTTGTTATAACCCTGAAACAATCTGGGCCCTGATCTCATCTCCTCTTTTTGTAAGTGGATCTGCAGGGTACAATCTCTGCCCTGCCATTGGTTTAAGAAACCAATATGGCCAATGGCAGGCACTCAGAGCTCTTGCTCCCTCAGCCTAATGAAGCTGTTGTACTTGGTGCAGTGATGGATGCAGAGAATAAGTGTACCAACTATCAAATGGACAGTTGTGGGGACCACCCAAGGCTTTCATCAAGGAACTAGACCTCAAAGATCTGACCAGGAATTCTCTTCTAACTATTTGAAGTGGCTCCCTTTATAGGGGAACCTACAACCTTCTGCAGGTTCCCCAAACTCCCCTCTAATATAAGATCCTCAGCCAGACTCCTCAGATATGCCACCCGCCTGCAGAAAAGGCAGGAATACTAACTCCAAGTAACAGGAATAGGCCATTTAGCCACTGAAGCTTGTTCCACTATCCTATCGGATCAAGGTTGATGTGCCTCTCCATGCCCTTGTCTGTAAAAGCTCCAGCCTGTGGGGCAGCTGGAATTTGGGGAAGAACTTGGTTCTCAAAAGTCTTTTTTTAAATGTTAATCCAATGGCATCTTTTAGTTCCCGAAAGTCGTATCATCATCAAAAGCAACTGTAGTGCACTCCTATCCAGAAATCCTGGTTACTTTTCCTCTACGAGTCATTGAAAAGTGTACTTACAGTGAGGACCCTAGTACTTGTTTCCCAATGAAGTGTACGTAAGTGGAAGCAAACAGCAGTATTTTGCAAACACAGCTATTCCCCCAGTGGAGAAGCAAGGTGCTGTACTGTCATTCTGCCTGCAGCCAGTTATTTGTGTAAAAGCTTCAAATGGCTTTGAGATTGGGGACAAGGCCAGGGTCAGGTTCCTTTGGGAGTCAAGTTGTTGCAAGCAGGAAAATTGAGGAGTTTTAGCTCCCTTGTGACGATGACCCACATCCAAGCAAAGAAGCCAGGCTTCTCAACTTAAATACTAATATATTGAAATAATACCCTCAGGAGATGTTTGAGTGGCAGCTCCACTTTAGATTAAACAATACTTAATTATATGTTCTTTGCAGCAAGTTGTATTCCTCAGCCTGTGAGGAATCGACCGATGAGCTACTACAGGGAGGGAAATAAAGCAGAAAGGTGATCAGCAACAACCAGTCACTGCAGGTTCACTTTAAGGGGCCTGAATCTAGAGGTTTAATGTAGCAGGTCCAAGTGTTTGTTATAGATATTGCTTTTAAACGACCTGTTATAACACATGGGTCTTGAGCCCAAACCCATTGGCTCAGAGGTAGGGACAAAACCTGCACCACAAGAGCCCCCAGGAGCGTTTGCTACACAGTGTCTGCAATGGAGGGATAGTTAAGCTTATGATTGCTGAAAATCTGCCACGTGTCATTGTTAAGCCTCATTTATCAGTCCGTTCTGTGATGACAATTGGTTTATTGAAAAATCATCACAATGTCAGCTGCCGAATTGTGATGGCAATATAAATAATGCAGGTCATCGTAACTCATAACATCATCATAGACAATTATTAAAATAAAATAAATGATAAAATCATAAAAGCATTGCATGATGATGATCATTTTAATAAACAAATAATTAAAATACTTTGCAAAATGTAAGACTCCTCCACTTACACAATAGAAATGTAAGTTCCACTGTCCCCTGCATTTTGTATTAAAAGTCAATAGATCATATGTTCTGATGAAGGGTCTAGGCCCGAAACGTCAAGTTTTCCTGCTCCTATGATGCTGCTTGGCCTGCTGTGTTCATCCAGCTCCACACCTTGTTATCTCGGATTCTCCAGCATCTGCAGTACCTTTTATCTCAGATCATATGTTGTCAGGTTAAGCTCATTACATTCATCCATAAAGCTGTTTGTTCGTTTGAAGCCTAAAGTCATTATTTAGTGAAATATTTATTCTACCACCAACTCACATCATGGAAAATCATGTGATAGATAAGCAATAAGCAAAATATAGAGACAAGGCTTCTCTGTTCACCCCTTGAGAATTGCCACAAATGACTACTTACAATGAGCAAGTGAAGACAACCTACAATTTTCAGAAACTGTGAAAGTGAGCATCCCAAAGCATGACAGAGATGGGAGAAAATGTCGGGACCAGAACATCATTCTCAAGTCAGCAAGCCATTCAAATGTTTTGAAATTGACTTCAGTTGATTTAATGACAGACAACAGCCAAAAAATATGCAGCAAGATGCAATGAGAGACGTAAAATAAACCCATTCAGCTCCACAGAAAGTGCAAAGCAACCCACAGGCCAGAGACAAATGTTGAACTTTGGAAAAAGTAAGGTGTGGGAGGAAAGGAATGCTGTCAGCTCATGAAGGAGAAGGTAGTCAGCAAGTGGAAAGCCAGCCCAGATTCAAGACAGAGAGATAATACAAAGTAGAGCGTGTTGTGGCTCTTTGCAGACATGAAACAGAGAAGTGAGAAACAGGACTTACATGGTGCTGGGGAAATGATGGTATAATGGTACCATTGTTATTACTGAACTAGCAATCAAGAGTCCTGGGCTACTGCTGTAGAGCCATCGGTTCAAATCCCATCAGGGCCGTGGGTGGAATACAAACTCAGTTAATAGAATCCAGACTGAAGGTTAGTCCCATTAGTCAACAGTAATGTTGACCATCATAGCTACATACAACGAAATATTGTGGATGCTGGAAATCCTGGACAGAGGGAAAGGAAATATTCAAGAAGTTTAGCAGCATTTGAGGAGGGGAAGGGAGTTACTGTCTCTTCTTCAGAACTGACTTGAACTTGCTTCTGTCAGATTTGAAAGGTGAACTGTATTTCTCTCCAGCACGCTCTGTTTTTGAACTGTGACAACTGTCACCGATGGCTGCAAAAATCTATCTGTTTACCAATATCTTTTAGGGAAGGAAATGTGCCATCTTTACTTGAATGGACTGACATCCCAGGAAAACAATAAATGCCCCAAAAGTCTTGGGGCTTCCACAGAACAGCAGAGGAAAGGATTTCTGTTGTTCATTTGGCAGTTATCAGCATCACTAGCAACAGCAGGAGCCCATTCCCAATTGCTCTGGAACTGAGAGGCTTGTTCAGCCATTTCCAGGGTCTGTTAAGAGTCAACCACATTGGTGTGAGTCTGAATCACATGTAGGTAAGGATGGCAAATCTCCTTCCTTCTCTGCAGGACATTAGTGAAGCAGGTAAGATTTTAATGACTATCAACAATAGCTTCATGGTCACCTCTACAGTTTCTAATTCCAGCTTTGCTAATTGTATTTATCTTCCAACAGCTATCACGGGTGAGATTTAAACTCCTGTCCCATAAGTCCAATGATGTTTCCATGACACCACCTCACCCCAGATCTCAAACGATTCAACTGTATCAAGGTGGGTTACAGTTTTACAATTATTGGTCCAGGCCGACAATCGAATCAAAATGATAAAGGCAATAGACAATAGACAATAGGTGCAGGAGAAGGCCATTTGGCCCTTCGAGCCAGCACCACCATTCATTATGATCATGGCTGATCATCCACAATCAGTGCCTTATCCCCATAACCCTTGATTCCATTATCTTTAAGAGCTCTATCCATCTCTTTCTTGAAAGTATCTGGAGACTTGGTCTCCACTGCCTTCTGGGGCAGAGCATTCCATATATCCACCACTCTCTGGGTGAAGAAGTTTTTCCTCAACTCTGTTCTAAATGGCCTACCCCTTATTTTTAAACTGTGTCCTCTGGTTCTGGACTCACCCATCAGCGGGGTGTGACTAAAATCTGACTATGAGCCAATGGCATCTGTTATGTATGTGTTAAAGAGGTCATGGTACTATTGAAGGTAAAGTAGGAGATTCACCCAGCTATCTGGTCAAAAAATAGATTGTGTGGTCATTCATTTGTCTATGAGTTAAGGGAACCGAAGTGTGCAATTGGCTAATGAATTTGACTGCGTATCAATAATTACACTTCCATGTAATCTATTAAACAACAAAGGTTGTGATAAAGGGATATACAAATGCAAGGCTTTTCTTCTGACTTTTGGGGGGTGGTTGCAGAGGTTTGCAGTGATTATTTCTGTATTGGAATTTTAGCTTGCAATCTAAATTGAGAACATGATCCCCACATTGGAAAGCCCTGATCTTGAGGTTATATTCTGCAAGGCAGAAGAAGAGAATGGTGCACTCCAACTAAGTAAGTGGGGTCTGTGGGGCTGGGATGAGACAGCTCTGGTGAATTCGGGCAGGGGGGAGCTTGATGAGGACAGGTGGTACTGTTGGCAAAGGGAGTGCCCATTGTCATGGCAGGTCACCAGTTTTAGACAAGAGTGCCCAAATATGAGCAACGAGCAGCACCCCCCACCCCCAACCCCCACCACCCCATGCCTGCTGGGAGGCTCCAAATATCTCACACACTGCCTCCATGCAAACAAGGAAGAGGGACGAGGCTCATAATTGGCCATTTAAGTAATTCAATTGGCCTCATGGTGGGCAGGCATCTGCCACCAACACCTTCACTAGCAAAATGCCAAGCCATTAAGGGAGATGATGGCGCTCCAACTGGTACACCCTCTAGGCATTCCCTTGCCAACTTCCAGCACCTCACTGAGGGTTGGGAAAATAAAAACACCAATAGTGATGCTCAAAGAAAAATGATTGTTTATGCTCAGACTGTTTGAGGTTACTCAGAAATATTCCAAACAATGAGAATGTAATGTTTAAAATGACAACGGGGGTGAAAGCTTGGATTATTACCTGTTATAAGATGAAGAACTGTAAGACAGAGCCAGAGTAACCTTGTTGCAACAGTGACAATAGAAGCAAGTTGTCATTGGGTGGAGCTGGGAATACAGTGGTAATATTACTAGACTAGTAACCCAGTTCCCAGAATAATGTTCGGGGAATAAGAGTTTGAATCCCACCATGACAGATGGTGAAATTCAAATTCGTTTAAAAATCTGGAATTAAAATGTTGATCTAATGTCAACCATGTAACCATTGTCAATTGTCATTAAAAAAAAAATTGGTTCACTAATGTCCTTTAGGAAAGGAAATCTGCCTTACCGAGGTATGACCTACACGTGACTCCAGGCCCATTGAAATTTGGTTGACTCTTAAGTGCCCTCTGAAAGACTTACCAAGCCATGTAGGTCAAGAGCAATTAGAGATGGGCAACAAACAGTGGCATTGCCAGTGGGTCCACATCCCAGGAATTAATTAAAATCAAAGTTCATGCTACGCAAGTCCAGAGATGGAGCCCACAATATAGCATCACACATGAAGGCTCAAATCTCCAAGCTAACCGGCCTGATTTTAAGTCTGCAAGTCTTCCAGTTCAAATCTCACCCAAGGCTATCAAGCACAGGATAGCCCAGACAGCCAGATGACTGTGAAACCCACTGTTTCCTTCCCAAAGAGCTCTGCTACTTGAAAATTTCTACGCTAAACTACAAGTGGCCAATTCACTGAGTGGCTCTGGAACAGATGTTGACTATATTATTAATCAATAAACACCACATCTCCAGCAGCGCCTGGGGCTTACAGCTGCCGAAGAAATACATCTCCGAAATGTAAAATAGCAGCAAAATTGTACCAATTTCCTGCTCATCCTCCCTGGATTGTTCACCAATGTAGTGGTTTCCTAGGAAGCTGCAGGTTTCAAATGTAATTAAACAGACACTGTTCCTGTGGACACAGCCACTTGACTCAGTTCCTAAATAGAGGCTTTGAGTAACATTGCCAGCCTGCTTCAGCCCATCTTGCTATCTAGCACCATGTGGCATGGCATTTCCCTTGACTTTTGATTTTTGTTAATGATGATGCATCTGTGTTTTCTGTGCCTGCTGCTTCAAACTCTAACAAACCGTCTGCTTCATGTTTTCTCAAGAAGCACACAGGCCAAATTTTCAAATAAAATATTCAGATTTGTTATGGTAATTGTTTTCATTTCTATCATTTCGAGAGTAAACTCCTGTTAAGCACAACTGACGCTTTCCCGTTGTGAGCTGTGAGAGACCGGAGCGGCAAATGTTTACCAAGAGAAAGGATAAAGCAGAAACTTCATTAAAACACAGAGGAAATGCTTCAGAATCCAACACACGCAATGTGTTCCAGAGACAGTTGGTGCCTGATAGATAAAGGCAGAGATGACATAAGAGCCTTCAGCCTGCGGTGTTGCCAATTTCAGGATTGGCGTCACCCACACTCAGGCATACCCTTGCCAGGCTTGGCCAATGCTGTGAGTTGTGATAGGATGCCAGCCTGTGGAAAAGGGGGGCTGAAGCCAGCCACAATTGACCAGGGAAGCTACAATTCTCAGCAAAGCTGCAGCTCTTTAAAAGACCGCAGCTCTGTAAAAGACCGCAGCTCATACACAGGAGGAAAGACCTCTTTAAAAATGAGGGAAATAACTGTCAGGGGGTGAACCAAAAGAGTCAAGGAATCGATATGGGAAAATTGCCCCTTTTGTGAAAATGCAGAAGGCACTGAAACTGTTCAGAATGGAAGGCAAAAAATTAGCTGCAGATGGCAGTGAGATTTATTGGGATTTTACAGGCTGATAAAAAAAAAAGAAATAAGTTTAATGTCATCAGGAGTGTAAAGTTAACCATAATTTTTCTTTGCCATATACTATTAGCGATTAGAATACATTACATTAAACAGGAACAGTAGCTAGGAATTGTAGAGTTCTCAGAAAGCTGGAATGCGGGGCATTCAGAGAAGTTGTGAGGCCCAGATCTTGACTGGAACACAGAGAGGCTACTCTGAGATAACAAATTACATGCATGTTACACTAAATTGAGCTTCACACAGGTTGATGGATATTGGCTACAAGAGGAGCTCTTTGTTTAAAATTGCTGTGTGACCAGGGCACTGTAATAAAGGAAGGATAGGACAGTTCTTCTGAACAATCATGTGTAAAAATTCTCTGCTTTAGATGTCAGTATGATTAAGTCACCAAACCATCGGAGGATCTCTGCAGCTCGGGAGTCAGTGTGACCCAAAGGTCACGAAAACTCGAGGGTGACAGTAAATTGAAGGTAATCATGGCTCAAGGGTCAATGTAACAAAAATGAAGGTGGCAATTTTAGTCTAATTTGTCAGGTGACAAATTGACTAGTTCTGATCAGCTGTCTGTTGTACAGCTGCCTGTCTCGTTTCCTTTCTACTGAGATGAACAACAGATGAGGTGTAAAATTGGCGACCAATCACACTGCGCAGGTGAGTTGTGATAAAACGGCCTCAGAGTTATTTTTCTTGCCTTCCTAGCTGAGTGTTAACAAGTCACTGTGCAAAGAGATCTACATTCTCAATTAAATCTATTACAGCATTGGTGAGAGCAGCACCGTGGTCTGGTAGAACTAAGATGACTTTAACTTAGGGTTGATGAGTGTGTTGTTATTGATTCCATGGTAATCAGAGAGCCTAACACACAACTTATACAAGCTTCAGGGTCGGTTAGTTTGCAGTTAACTAACATTCCCTATAAGCTTGAGAGAGTCGTTATTTAAAACCGATTCTGATTAACACTTGTGCCACACAAGTGTTACTTGATGATCATCTCCTTCAAAAACAGAGTCTAACCACTTAGCTTACAAAGACGTTATTAATGCTAAATCTTCACCCTCAGTGGTTAGCACTGCTGCCTCACAGCGCCAGGGACCCGGGTTCGATTCCATCCTCCAGCAACTGTCGGTGTAGAGTTTGCACATTCTCCCCGTGTCTGTGTGGGTTTCCTCTGAGTGCTCCCGTTTCCTCCCACAGTCCAAAGTTGTGCAGGTTAGGTGAATTGGCCATGCTAAGTCGCCCATATTGTTCAGGGATGTGTAGATTAGGTAGGTTACAGACGGATCGGTCCGGGTGGGATGATCTGAGGTTCAGTGTGGACTTGTTGGGCCAAAGGGCCTGTTTCCACACTGTAGGGATTCTATGAACATCCTAGATGTCAACATTCACTAAAAACTTAATTAGTTCAGCCATATAACTGCAGTGACTCAAGAACAGGTCAGAGATCTTCTATGGCAGTAACTTGCCTTGTGATTCCTCAGAAAAGTATCCAATAGCTATGAGACACAAGTCAGAAGTGTAATTGAACACACTGCACTTGCCTGGATGAGTGGAGCTCCAACAATGTTCAAGAAGCTCAATGCCAACCAGTTCTGAAGAAGTCAACACAGTGTGGAGGTGGATGAACACAGCAGGTCAGGAAGCATCAGAGGAGCAGGAAAGTCAATGTTTCGAATTGGGACCCTTTATCAAAACCTTCTGATGAAGGGTCCCAATCTGAAACACTAACTTTCCTGGTCCTCTGATGCTGCCTGACCTGCTGTGTTCCACCAGCTCCACCCTGTGTTGACTCTGACTCCAGCATCTGCAGTTCTTGCTATCGCTCAGTTCTGAGGAAGAGTCACTGCAGCTGAAACGTTAGCTCTGCTTTCTCTCAACGGATGCTGCAAGAGCTACTGAGTTTTTCCAACAATGTCAAATTTTGTCTCTGATTTCTAGCGTCCGCAGTCCTTTGAGTTTTTGTCAACACAAACCAGGCTTGCTCAATATGCACCCAATCCACCACCTTCAAAAGTCACTCCCTCCATCACCAGTGCACAGTGACAGCAGTGCGCACCATGCCCAAAATGGACTGCAGCAACTTACCTAGATCCATCAACCATGCCTTCCAAACTCACAACCTCTACCACTAAAAGCTTTAGAACAGCAGATGCAGAGGAACATCACCACATGCAAATTCTTCTCCAAGTCACATGCCATCCTGACTTGGAACAAAACCATCATTCCTTCAGAGTGTCTGGATCACCCTCTTTAGCAGTGGCTATACCTCCACTACGTGGGCTAAGCTGTTCAAGAAGACAGCTCACCCTGTCAAGGCCAATTAAAGATGGAGGACAAACAGTGGCCTTGTCAGTGATGACCACAAGAATTAATAAAATGGAACATGCAGCAAGGTTCTTTTTGAAGTCGACAATTTGAGAAGTTTTTGGGCTGTTGGCTATGACACATGACTTAAAAGCACCAATTAGGCAGCTACAACCTGAAATCTCAGGAAGAGGAAAATTATAACAGCTTAAGAATTAGTTTATAAGACAATAAGACAAGAAGCAGAATTAGCCCATTCAGCCCATCAAGCCTGCAACACCATTAGTTCATGGCTGATCTGTTTCTCAACCCCATTCTCCTGCCTTCTCTCCATAACCCATTGACGCCCTTACCAATCAACAACCTATCAATTCTGTTTTAAATACACTCAATGACTTGGCCTCCACAGCCCTCTGTGGCAATGAGTTCCACAGATTAACTCCCCTCTGGTTGAAGAAACTCCTCCTCATCTCAGTTCTAAAGGGTCCGCCCATCAGTCTAAGGCTGTGCCCTCAAGTCCTAGTCTTTCCTACTGGTGGAAACATCCTCTCCACTTCCACTCAATCCAGGCTTCTCAGTATTTTGTAAGTTTCAATCAGATTTCCCCTTCATCCTTCTCAACTCCATCGAGTACAGACCCAAAGTCCTCAAACGGTCCTCATATGACAAGCCCTTCATCCTCAGGATCATTCTTGTAAACCTCCTCTGGATTCCCCCCCAACAGCACCATTTCCTTCCTTACAGGTCTCAAAACTGCTCACAATATTCCAAATGCAGTCTGACCAGAGCCTTATACAGCCTCAGCAGTACATCCCTGCTCTTGAGTTCTTGCCCTCTTGAAATGAATGCTAACATTGCATTTGCCTTCCTGACTGCCAAATGAACCCGCATGTTAACTTTAAGAGAATCATAAACTGGGTCTCCCAAGTCCCTTTGTGCTTCAGTTTTCTGAAGCTTTTCCCCACTTAGAAAATAGTCTGCACTTCAATTCTTCCTCCCAAAGTGCAGAACCTCATGCTTTCCCACATTGTATTCCATCTGCCACTTTTTTGTCCAGTCTCCTAGCCTATCCAAGTCGTTCTGCAGCATCCCCACTTCCTCAATACTACCTACTCCTCCACCCATCTTTATGTCACCTATAAACCTAGCAACAATACCCTCAGTTCTTTCACCCAGAACATTAATGTATAAAAGGAACAGTTGTGGTCCCACCAATTGACCACTGCAGAACTCCATTAGTTACTGGCTGCCATCCTGAAAAAAACCCTTTTTCCCTACTCTTTGCCTTCTACCAGTCCGCTATTCCACTATCTATGCCAGTGCCTGGCCGCTAACACCATGGTCTCTTACCTTATTTACCTGCCTCCTGTGCGCCACCTTGTCAAAGGCCTTCTGGAAATCCAAACGGATTACATCCACTGGCTCTCCTTTGTCTAACTTGCTCATTACCTCCTCGAATAACTCTGACAGATTTGTCAGGCATGACCTCCCCTTGATGAAGCCATGCTGACTCCACCCTATGTTACCATGCACTTCCACATACTCCACAATCTCATCCTTAATAGTGGACTCTAAAATCTTACGAATGACCAAGGTCAGTTTTCATGAGCCTTCATGACACTCTTAACTGTTTTTGAGGAGGAAAGTGAAGGCTTTTAGCAAGAAGAGGTAGTCAAATATCTATTAGTAATTACCAAATATACATTTGCAACTTTGTAAAACTTCAAGGTTTGCACATGCATTTTCATAGCTTTGGAAGGCTATATTGGCCCATTGGAAAAATCTGAAAGATGAACGATGAAATAATGTAGAATGTGGTGATTCAAATGATCACACTGTTACAACTAGACAGAAAGGAGCTGTTGGCAGATTCAATTGTATCTGTTTCACCATATCTGCAGTTAAATTGAATTGAAGTTTAAAGTTGATTTCAAAATGATTTTTTTTAAAATAAAGTAGGAAGCACTTTGACAAGGAGCAAGAACATTGACAAGGTTCAACAGGAACAATTTGTCAAGCCTTAAGGTAGCAAACCATCAGATGAATCATCAAAGGACCATTATCACATACAAATTAACACTGAGCCACATGAGGGGATAGGACGGCTGAAGGTAGGTGTTGTCAGTACAGATTAAAGGAGGAAAGAGAGGGAGAGAGATTCAGAGATTGAGGGATGGCAATTCAGAATTTAGGTATTTTCTATTCAACTTGTTCAGAGATGTATCAGAGATAAAAGGTACTGCAGATGCTGGAGAATCCGAGATAACAAGCATGGGGCTGAATGAACACAGCAGGTCAAGCAGCATCATAGGAGCAGGAAAACTTGACGTTTCGGGCCTAAACCCTTCATCAGAAATGGGGGAGGGGAAGAGGGTTCTGAAATAAATAGGGAGAGAGGGGGAGGCGGATAGAGGATGGATAGAGGAGAGGATAGGTGGAGAGGAGGCAGACAAGTCGAAGAGGCGGGGATGGAGCCAGTAAAGGTGAGTGTAGGTAGGGGGGTAGGGAGGGGATAGGTCAGTCCAGGGAGGACGGACAGGTCAAGGGGGCGGGATGATGTTAGTAGATAGGAGATGGGGGTGTGGCTTGAGGTGAGAGGAAAAACAGGTTAGGGAGGTGGAGATGAGCTGGGCTGGTTTTGGGATGCGGTTGGGGGAGGGGAGATTTTGAAGCTTGTGAAATCCACATTGATGCCATTGGGCTGCAGGGTTCCCAGGCTGAATATGATTTGCTGTTCCTGCAGCCTTCGGGTGGCATCACTGTGGCATTGCAGGAGGCCCAGGATGGACATGTCATCTGAGGAATGGGAGGGGGAGTTGAAATGGTTCGCGACTGGGAGGTGCAGTTGTTTGTTGCGAACTGAGCGCAGGCGTTCTGCAAAGCGGTCCCCAAGCCTCCGCTTGGTTTCCCCGATGTAGAGGAAGCCGCAACGGGTACAGCGGATGCAGGATACCACATTGGCAGATGTGCAGGTGAACATGTGGAAAGTCTTCTTGGGGCCTGGGATTGGGGTGAGGGAGGAGGTGTGGGGGCAGGTGTAGCACTTCCTGCGGTTACAAGGAAAAGTGCCGGGTGTGGTGGGGCTGGAGGGGAGTGTTGGTTTGTTGACCCAGAGGGAGGGACATTACCACAGCACCACAAGATCCAATTCAGAGTTTGTGGCCTTGGTAATTGATGCCACTGGTGAAGTATTTAAAATTGGAGATATACAAGGCCAGACGTGGAGGAATACAAGGATCTCAGAGACTTATGGGGCTGGTGCAAGTTAGGGATCAGGACCTTGTTCTGTTGTTTTAACAAATTCACTTCATGCTGAATGTCTGTGGCATTCCTTAGCTTTGTGAAAATTGCTCTTGTGGATAAATTGAATATTAAATGTTCTCAGGCAGGTTTGCTTTCAGCAGTTGCAAAAAAATTCCCTGTTCCCAAAATCGGAAGAGAGAGAAAAGACCAAAGGAGAAGCAGAACATATTAATAGGCGTCTCTCTCCCTCTCATGGAGCTGGGAAATTCCTCACCATCTGCCCTTGGCTCCCATTAAATGACAACCAGGTACAAACTGGCACAGATTTTTCAGACATAGAACAGGAAAAACGGTACCTGTATAACAACAGGCCAGCCTGTGCACAATCTGCCCAAGCATTGGTCGCACTGCTAACTTTTTGTCTGCTTCAAAGAAAGGGGTCTGGGGATATAATTGTTGGTAACACTTAGTCGGTAACGAAAATATTTCATATCTATAATGAAATTATAATGAAATTAATGAAATTTAGGCCTCACAGAGGTTAGTCTGGTAACAAAAATTCCAGATAAAACACAGTGCCTGGCACAGCATGGGTGAAGGTAGGGAGTCCATTCTGTAGCCAAATGGCAGTTCACAGCTGTCTTTGTGGAGACAGGGTGGGGTGGTAGAAACATGGCAACAATAGCTGTCACTCCAGGGCACCACTGCATGCTACGTTACCACATGTGACACCATGTATCTCTAAAAGGAGGGCCGAGGAAGAAAGAACAGGGGCACAAATACTCATTGTGGCCTCTGGAACGCTTGAGATTTGCTGCAGGATTCATCGCAACGGAATTCACAAGCTGCACCTCGCCATCAACCTGCAGCTGTTACTTTGGGGGGTGTTTTCTTCAGGCAGTTATGTAGGAGCATTTCTGCGCAGTTCAGAGAGGAGACACAGGCAGCTGCAGTTTAACTCTGAAGCAGCACCCTATTGACACTTCTTTTCTTTCCAACAGGTTACAAGTCGGGATTCCCACAGGAAAAGCCTACATCCAGATGTGGGTGAAGCTATTGAGAAAATGGCACAATGCTTCCTGACTGATCAGGTGGAAATAGGAAAAAGAAAGAAAAATTAAGACATAAGTTCAGAAACAGCCTAAACATGTTATTATGGATCTTACGGCTGGTCCCCTTAAACAAAGTTGCACAAGAAACTCTTCCTCATCCCTTAAGAAGGCCAGGATGTCTAGCTGATACAGATAGGCAGAGGTCTGAATACTTTATCCATTAATGTTGCAAGAATAAAAGCGGATCAGGAGTACAATCATAAAGCCCTGAGCCTACTCCACCAGCCACGAAGGACATAGCTAATGCTTGCCCTTAGCTTCAACATTCTGTCCATCTGATATCCCTCAATTTCCTCAAAATACAAACATCTATCCATTTCACCCTTTAATGTCCTTAAGAACTGAACATTTTTCTTCATCTCAGCCTTAAACGATTGGCCAGTCTTCCCGACAGTGTACCCCTATATGGCCTTGGTTCTCCAATCAGTAGGAAACAGCCACTCAGCCTCCAGCCTGTAAAATCCTCTTGGGTTCATATATAGCTCAATGAGTTCCGCTCTAACTCTTCTACCTGCAGCGGATATAGACCCATTCAATTTAGGCTCAGCAACGGCCTTATCATATTATTGCTAGATTATTAATCCAGAGTGATGTTCCCAAGTTGATTCCCTTAAGAATTGATTCCCAAGTGATGTTCTGGGAACTGGATTTCAAATCCTGCTGCGGCAGATGGTGGAATTTGAATCCAGTAAAAATCCGGAATTATGAATCTAATGATGACAATGAAACCATTAGAGATTGTCAGAGACATCTATCAGGTTCACTAATGTCTTTCAGGGAAGGAAACTGCCATCCTTACATGGTCTGGACTGATGTGACTTCAGATCCACAGCAATGTGGTTGACTTTTAACTGCCCTCTGGGCAATTAACAAATTTCCGCTGGGAAATAAATAATGGTCCAACCAAGGATGCCCACATCCCATGAATGAGTGAATTCAATTTGACCTCAAAGGCCAACCCTGTGAAACCAGGAATCAGCAGGTATGTCTTGACAGAGACAAAACAGGTATGTATTAACGGAGGTCATGCAGATTTGTCCTCAAGCAGACCAAAACTGTACAAAATAATTTCAGTTTGAACCATTTGCTGTTTCTCAAAGCAAGGCCGCCACAGATAGAAAACAAAACATTCCAGCAACGTGACTAGGACAAAACGCAGTAGTGTCAAATTTCTGACTTGTGTCAGACCAAAGATGAATTTAACCAATTAAAAAATAGACCAGCCAATTATGCAATTTTATTCCATTTAGTTACCCAATTGGGTTTTGTTCAAGCACCAGATGTTCCCACTGATTTGTGGTTAACTATGTTAAATTAGCCTTTGATGTGCCCACAATTTCACCAAACATGATGTCACCAAAATTCTGTATAATTCCTGCAAGACTTCCTAACTCTTTTGCTCCAATCTCGCTGCGATAAAGGTTAACACATTAGAAGCACAGGATCTAGGAGCACGTGAAGGATTTTTCAGCTCTTCGGGCCTGATCCACCATCCAATAGGATCAGAGCTGATCATGTTGAGGCCTCAGCTCCAGTTTCCTGTCTGTCTAAAATAAATACACTGGTTTTATTCTTCCTACTAAAATGACTCATCTCATACTTCCTCATGTTGTATTTCCTTCATTTACAAGCTTCTCGCGAGTTCACTTAATATTTGTATATGTCCCTTTGCGGACTCTTATATTTTCAACTGTGGAATTCTGCATGTCTCAAAGAGTAATTTAACACAGTTGACCAGAAATTAATGCACACCTCTGACTGCCCAAATGACACCTAATCAAAAGCTAATGAATGTGGCATTACAGGCCTGGCCCATTTTTTAAGTAGTTAAGTCTCACTTAATGATGTGTCAGTTAAGTGAAAGAGATTAGAAATCCAATGCTATTACATTTTGTCCTGGTCACATTCATCCAAGGGTGGCACTGTGGCTCAGTGGTTAGCAGTGTTGCCTCACAGTGTCTTGGACCTGAGTTCAATTCCACCCTTGGGTGACTGTGTGGAATTTGTACGTTCTTCCCATGCTTGAGTGGGATTCTTCTGGGTGCTCTGGTTTCCTCCTGCAGTTCAGAAGTGTGCAAGCCATAGGATTGGGTGGGTGGGATGCTCTTCAGAGGGTTAGCATAGACTCAGTAGGCTAGCTTCCACGTTGTAGGAATTCTACGATTGCAGAAGTGTTTGGTTTTCTCTCTGTGACAGCTTTGCTTTGAGAAATAGCAAATAGTTCAAGATAAACTGAAAATTATTGAGTAGCATTCCTAAGCTGAGTCGGTGCTCTTTAGACTTATGCTGCGTTACCACAATCAAGGAGAAAGGTTCCTGTCAAAAGGACCTACGGCACCCAGTGTCACAGTTAGCAATCTCTGCCAATTAGTGTGACCCTTCATCTAGCTGATAGAGTTTGTTCATTCTGTAAAAAGTTAAGGAAGTCAAATTTGGCAAAATTGTTTGTTGCTGCCATCAAGTGGCTAGAAATTGCACTTCATCCGTTTGAATAAAAGCACATACTTGCTCAATTTGGGACGAACTGTTAC
Source organism: Ginglymostoma cirratum (assembly GCA_024137785.1). Classification (NCBI taxonomy): domain Eukaryota; kingdom Metazoa; phylum Chordata; class Chondrichthyes; order Orectolobiformes; family Ginglymostomatidae; genus Ginglymostoma; species Ginglymostoma cirratum. Next base: position 7,042,344 of record JAHRHZ010000047.1, on the reverse strand, counting down.
ATCCTCAGGTTTGAGTGGTCAAAAACATTTTTGGGATTTTGGAGATTTTGCTGGGTGCTCATCAGCCTAATATCAGGGAATGAAACTCACATGGTTTCAGCAAAAGCTTGCATTCTTATATAGCTTTTAGGACTATGGGAATAGCAATCATAGAATCCCTACAGTGTGGAAAAAGGCCCTTCAGCCCAACAAGTCCACACTGACAATCCCACCCAGACCTATCCCCCAAATCTACACATCCCTGAACACCACGGGCAATTTAGCATGGCCAATCCACCTAGCCTGCACATCTTTGGATTGTGGGAGCACCTGAAGGAAACCCACGCAGACACAGGGAGAATGTGCAAACTCCACACGATAGTCACCCGAATTGAACCCAGGTCCCTGGCACCGTGAGGCAGCAGTGCTAACCACGGAGCCACTGTGCTGCCCCATTAAGTAGGCCATTAAATCCCTTGAGCTCGAATACCACTGACCACATACCTGGAAGAGGAATGGAGTTAAGGGCCAAGGAATGGAACGTCAGGGACCAAAGTCAATGGCTCTGATATTTGTCAGGGGTGGATTTCCAAGTAAGTTGGAGGATGTCATGGGAGATTTATCTCAACAACATGCCTCCTGTTACTTTTCTTTTAAATGGATTTGCTGATTATTGAGAAGCTTGGCTCCCAGTCAGGTTAGAAATGTTCCAGGAGAGGCTACAAGCCTGGATAGATCAGTTAATACTGCTGGGTTTAGAAATTGTGGGAGTTCGAGGTGTAGGTAGATAGAAGCGGGTGCAGAACGATTTGTAATGTTGAAGAATAAATTTCAGGATCAGAGAAAGACGGACTAGGAATGGAGATAGAGATCAAATGGAGATAGCAGTGCAGATAGAAATATTTAGCTCAAATGGAGATAGAGACAGAGTTAGAGATTTAAATCAAATGGAGATAGAGATATGGAGATATAGCGATAGACAGAGAGCTAGAAATAGAGACCAAATGGACATGGAGATAGAATTAGCGAAGGCGATAGCGATGAAGATAGAAATGGAGATGGAGATAGAGATGAAGATGGAGACAGATTCAATAATCAGAGAGAAGGATCCAATCACTATGGATGTGTGATCAGTGGAAAGGGGTGGGTGGGGTCAACTGCAGGCAGTGTGGAATAGAAAAGAGATTTGCTTTGCAGTTGAAGGAAGGAGGGGGATAAGGGCATTAAGCACTGCTGCTCCTGCCAGCCCTCAGGTAGAGCTATAAAAGCATTTAACTGCTAAATACAACAATTCCCATCTCCCTTTGGTGTTGGGTTTCTTAACGCCTGGGAAGTCCAGTCTGCATAAAACCTGAAGGATAGATCAAACTTGAGAGACATCGCCTCAACAAACTATTCAAAACTCAGGTCATCTGGAGCACAGAGGCATTGACACCACTGGCTGGGAGAAGAAAACTGCTGACTGCTGAGTGTAGAACTTCCTAATCCATCAAGACACAAGCCACTTTGAAGCTCAGGAATTCACCAGCGAGGTGAAACAGTGGTGGCAAAGGAAGGAGAAGGAAGCCAACCCTGGGCTGTAAATGTCACTTCTCCATCCAACAACAGTTCCTCCGCTGCTGAGAACCTTGTGGATTGAAAATTGGGTTCCTCAGTTATCCAAAGACTCATCTGAAGATTTGTTCGAAGACTCATTTGAAGACTCATCCAGCCTGACAGAGACCATCTTCAATTCCAAGGGACCACCAATAATGATGACAATATTCCAATGAGTGATCCACTTACTGGGAAACAGGTTAGTTGCCTGTTGTCCCATCTATGTTAAAATTAGAAGTGAGGGATCTCACAGGAAGGTTGGATTTCAAACATTTTAACATCTTACCCAGCCTAAGCCCACCTTTCTTCAAAGAGGGATAAAATTACTGCCAGCGATTTCATATTTAAGTGGAGGAAATTGTTGCTCACTCAATGGACAAACAAGGTTTGAGTGAGATGGCATGAGTAGCCAGAGTAACTACCATCAGCAGAGTGCTCTGGTCAAATAGATTGGGACTTACTCGAAGTGTAAAGCTCTTCTATTGTCTCTTCAACGATTTCCAAGTAGATGTGGCATTGGTGAATGTAATATGTTCTGAATACACTTCCAAAAGGCTCTCCCAGATGAGAGGGTAAGAACCCTCTGAGATCCTAGAGTTTAACAGTCAGTTGCCTGTCTCCATCCTTTTCTATTCCTGTCTCTATGATGATACTTCACACAAGCACCTGACTGATAATCATGTACGGAAGATAGTTTATTATAAAAGAAGAAGCACCTAGGTGTGAAGAACAAGGCTGACAGCAACATTTTGGTTGTCAATGTGATAAACGTATTGATAACAGTTTATGATAAATGCAAAGTTGTTTGTCGGAGTGGTGGAGAAATTATTCAATGATGTAGGACTCATGTGGCACAGTTATTGTGATAGAATACTCCCCACTGACCTGGATTAGGCAGTTCCAACGCTCAAAAAACTCAAATCAGTCTCAGCCCATTTGTCTGGAACCCCTTCCAGCACCTTCACTGTTTAGTCCCTCCACCACCATGCACCACGGCAGCAGCATATACCATCTACAGCATCTGCGAGGTTCAGTTGGAAGTTAGGAAGTTACTATTCATTTTGAGAAGGCTAGAATACAAAAGCAGGAATGTACTGCTGCGGCTGTTTAAGGCTCTGGTCAGCCCACATTTGGACGACCGTGAGCAGTTTTGAGACCTGTATCTAAGGAATCTAAGGCAAGCCTTGGACAGAGTTCCGGAAGAGGTTTACAAGAATGTTCCCAGGCTTGTCACAAAAGGAGTGGTTGAGGACTCTGGGTGAAGAATGAAGGAGGAACTGATTGAAACTTAGAGAATACTGAGAGGTCTGGATAGAGCGGACCTGGAGAAAATGCTTCTACTCGCAGGAGAGACTAGGACCCGAGGACACAACCTCACAGCGAAGGGGTGCCTTTAGAACTGAGATCAGGAGGAATTTCTTCGGAAATCCTTGCCATAGTGAGCACAGCGTTCTCCTATATATTTAAGGCTGAGATAGATAGATTCCTGATCAGGATGGGAATCAAGGATTATGCAGAAAAGGCAGGAAAGTGGATGTAAGGAATGTTGGATGAGCATGATCCTATTGAATGGCAGACCAGTCTGGAGGGGCCGAATGGCCTACTCCTGTTCCTCTTTCTTACGGTCTATGGCCACATGGGCTACCGCAGTTCAAAAAAAGAACCTGACCACCACCTTCTCAAGGGCAATTCGGGACGGGCAATAAATGCTGCCCAGTCAGCGATGCCCACATCCCACAAAATAATTCAAGAATTCTAGATCAGGGAGTTAAAGGGGCTACTCCCAAATTAAGGAATTACACAACACTGAATTCTTAATGATTCATCAAGCTAGAGTGAATGAAACATAGAAATTTGTGGAATTTAGATTTCAAGGGATACTGAAACTGTAAGATGCAGGAATTATTCATGGAGTAGAGAATTTGTGGGATATTGGATTCACGGTGCACTGGGTTTGTGTGTAGAGGATTCAAAAGAATCCAGATTCATGGTTATTAGGAATTATTAATGGGGTATGGAAATGATTCAGGATACGGGATTCCCAAGATGCAGGAATTCATCATAGCGTGCAAGATTCATCCAGTGCATTCATCGAATACATGAATTGTTTCACTATATGCCACCTCGTAAGGTCCCATACTCAACTAATACAAGAACAATTACTGGCATGTAAAAGAAGTAACATGTTCTGATGTATTTCGTGGGGGTATTTAAATCCAATATGACACTTAGTTATTGGGGCAGGTGACTAATTTCTTGGTCAAAGCGTTCAACTTTAAGAAATATCTGAAAGGATAACAATGGAGGCAAGAGTGGAAAGGTTAGGAATGGAATCTCAGAGTTTAGGGCTTTCACAGCTGAAGGCAGGAGAGTGGACGTGTGAACCAATGGAGGAGCATTTAAAATCAAAAAATAAAAGATTTCTGGATAAACTAAAGATTCTTCTGATAAGAGAATCATTGTTGGTGTCCACACTTATAGGGTGCATGAATTATTCAGAGGACAAGATACTAGGGATTAAAATAATTGGTGTTTATTACAGAATTCATGAAATGGTGGAATCCTTCATGAAGTGCACAGTTCAGATGGTAAAGGAATTATTCAATTATCACATGTTTCAGAGGGCATGGAATTATCAAAAGCATATGGCACCAACATTTACTAAATATCAGGTTACACATTTAAACTGACAGCATGAAAACCAAACCCTTGCTAAATACTGACATTAATTAATTGGACTCGTGCAGAGGTGCTAGCTAATTTAGAGCCACACTTTATGGATATCTTAATTATGGAGAAGCAAACTTGTCCTTCTGTTTCAGATTTCCAGTCTTTTTCTTTCTACTTCAGTGAAACCTTACGCTGCTGTCACTATTAAGATATCTCACATTGGCTAAACGTTACAAAGGTTTAAAATGCATTTTTTAAAGGATGAAATAACTATGTAGTAAACAGGGGGCCAGTTACAACACTGAGTGGAGTCATCAGTGGCTAAGTTGCTAAGGCTGTTGCCTTCGCATCACAAGGTTCTGGGGTCAAGTCCCACTCGAGTACTAGACCACAAAAATCAAGATACAGGACACTGGTTCGGCCATTTTTGGCATAATGCTTTCAGTTCTGGTCTCTCTGCTATAGGAAGGATGTTGTTGAACTTGAAAAGGTGCAGAAATGATCTACAAGAATGTTTCCAGGGTTTGAGCTATAGGGAGAGGCTGAATAGACTGGGGCTATTTTCCCTGGAGCATTGCAGGCTGAGAGGTGACCTTATACAGGTTTGAATAGGGTGAACAGCCATGGTCTCTTTCCCAGGGTAGGGGAGTCCAAAGCCAGAGGGCATAGGTTTATGGTGAGAGGGGGAAAACTTAGAACAGACCTAAGGGGTAACTTTTTCAGGCAGAGGGTGGTGCATGTATGGAGTGAGCTACCAGTGCTGGAGGCTGGCAATATTTAAAAGGTATCTGGGTGGGTACATGAATAGAAAGGGTTTAGAGGGATATGAGCCAAAGGCTGGCAAATGGACTAGATTAATTTAGGACATCTGGTCGGCATGGAAGGGTCTGTTTCCATGCTGTACAACTCTATGTCTCTATCACTACAAATTTCTAGTGCAGTACTGAGGAAGGGCTGCACTGTTCAAGGCATTTTTTTTTAAATGAACTGTTAATCAATGTCCAATCTGCTCGATCAAGATGTAAAAGATCTCATGACATTAGTTTTAAGAACAGCAGGGCAGATTTCCCTGTGGCCTTGACCAATATTTATTTCCCAATCAACATCGCAAAAATAGATTTATCTGGTCATTACCACATTATTGTTTGTCGAAGCTTGCTAGGGGCAGTTAACTGTTATGTTATAAATGACAACAGCGACTACATTTCAAAATCAGCTTCACTGGCTTGAAGCTCTTTGGAGTATCCAATGGTGGTAAAATGGTCTACATAAGTCCAAGTCTGGGTGGCACGGTGGCTCAGTGGTTAGCACTGCTGCCTCACACTGCCAAAGGCCCCAGTTCAATTCCACTCTCAGGTGACTGTCTGTGTGGAGTTTGTACATTCTTCCCTGTGTCTGCATGGATTTCCTCTGGGTGCTCCAGTTTCCTCCCACAGTCCAAAGATGTGCAGGCTAGTTGGATTGGCCATGCTAAATTGCCCGTAGTGTTCAGGGATGTGTAGACTGGGGGGATGGGTCTGGGTGGGATGCTCTGAGAAACTAGTTGGGCTGAAGGGCCTGCTTCCACACTGTAGGGATTCTATGAATAAAAGAAATGAATTTTTCCTTCTCTATTTGCATAGCCCAAAATGGCCCAATATTTTGCGTGTCTCAAACAGGAAAAATGGGAATAGAGGCAATGTGCCCATGTGATGGTGCTCCAATGATTCATTTCGACCACCGCTCAAAGGAAAGGGGTCAGATAAAATTACCAATGCATACGACCAGCTGTCTTGAGTTTCTCCTAAGCGCGAGCTAATTGCAGGCTATCCCTATGAAAGCAGACTGTCTGAAAGATCAGACAGCAATCAGAGCAGTGAACATTGATCTACATTTGAAGAAATAGCGAGCTCACATTAAGATAAATTTTATCTTCTGAAAGAGTACGACTACTATATCCAGTTTATTGTTGTGGGCATTTTCTTTGTCTACGGATTAGGGGTTGTACTGGGGCTACTCTAGTTTCAACTTTATGCAGAGTAAGCAGTGGAGGATAAGGAAGGGATAACACCAGCAGAAATGGAGGAGTGAACCTACTCCTCATTACTGGGTTGTACTGAATGGGCCAAATAGCCTCCTTCTGCACTATATCAGTTGTGTAACAATATCAGTAGAACCTATAGACATTATACAGCACCATACAGCATTTAAGTAGGACGGGATTCAGCAGGGACACAGTGTAGGAGCTACATATTGTGCTTTATAAAGACTAGGAACTATGCACTAAGGTTGAACTTAGTGAAGGTGACCATGGTTTCAAGGCAAAGACTCTGCGGCATGTGTGAGAAAATTAACAGCAGCTATTCGACAGTGCATTGCTTCATTCACTGATTGATAATCAAACACTAGCTAAATGTCAGCTTTTTAACAGCAATCAGGGACTTTAAACACAGGTACTTGTTCTGTCTATACTGCTATCTGCTCAAACTTCAACGCAGTGATTGATTGATTGATAGTGTGCACTCATTCCCCAAAGTGGAGAGGTCTTTCTTATGTGAACAATCTGAAGGGTCAGTTTCTGCGGGAATCAAGAATACCTCATATTGCTATGGTTCATGACTCCTTTGCACAATCTTCAAATTGCAGCAAGAGTGAGTGAAATGAAACCCATGGCAGTCCATCAGTGAATGTGTGAGCAGCAAGCCAAAACTGCACTTATGATTCCAGGGACAGAGACAGAGATCCCTCAAGAGACAACATCCAGGAGGATGAGGTGGAAACAGACTAGACTGAGAAGATTGTATTTCTAACCATTTTGTAACATTGCTGCAAAAACACTTCATATACAACAGTAATTTGCATTTATATAGCACACAGTAAAACACTCCATAGCATTGTAAAGCAAACTGTGCTCTGAGCCAGGTAAAAATATACTAACACAGGTGACTAACAACTTGGTCAAAGAAGTTAGTGTTAAAAAAGAATCTAAAGAGGAGGAAAGAGGCAGAGAAAGGTAGGCTGATAGTAGGAACTGCAGATGCTGGAGAATCTGAGATAACAAGGTGTAGAGCTGGATGAACACAGCAGGCCAAGCAGCATCAGAGGAGCAGGAAAGCTTGACGTTTCGGGCCTAAACCCTTCATCAGAAATGGGGGAGGGGAAGGGGGTTCTGAAATAAATAGGGAGAGAGGGGGAGGTGGATAGAAGATGGATAGAGGAGAAGATAGGTGGAGAGGAGACAGACAAGTCGAAGAGGCGGGGATGGAGCCAGTAAAGGTGAGTGGAAGGTAGGGAGGAGATAGGTCAGTACAGGGAGGACGGACAGGTCAAGGGGGCAGGATGAGGTTAGTAAGTAGGATATGGGGGTGGGGCTTGAGGTGGGAGGAGGGGATAGGTGGGAAGAAGGACAGGTTAGGGAGGCGGAGATGAGCTGGGTTGGTTTTGGGATGCGGTAGGGGGAGGGGAGATTTTGAAGCTTGTGAAATCCACATTGATACCATTGGGCTGCAGGGTTTCCAAGCGGAATATGAGATGCTGTTCCTGCAATCTTCGGGTAGCATCGTTGTAGCACTGCAGGAGGCCCAGGATGGACATGTCGTCTGAGGAATGGGAGGGGGAGTTGAAATGGTTCGCGATTGGGAAGTGCAGTTGTTTAGTGCGAACCGAGCGTAGGCTATCTGCAAAGCGGTCCCCAAGCCTCCGCTTGGTTTCCCCGATGTAGAGGAGGCCACACCAGGAATAGCGGATGCAGTATATCACATTAGCAGATGTGCAGGCGAACATCTGCCTGATGTGGAAAGTCTTCTTGGGGCCTGGGATTGGGGTGAGGGAGGAGGTGTACGGGCAGGTGTAGCACTTCCTGCGGTCGCAGGGAAAAGTGCCGGGTGTGGTGGGGCTGGAGAGGAGTGAGGAGCGGACAAGGGAGTCACGGAGAGAGTGGTCCCTCCGGAAAGCAGATAAGGGTGGGGAGGAAAACATGTCTTTGGTGGTGGGGTCGGATTGCAGATGGTGGAAGTGTCGGAGGATGATGCGTTGGATCCAAAGGTTGGTGGGGTGGTATGTGAGGATGAGGGGGATTCTGGTTTGGTTGTTATTGCGGGGAGGGGGTGTGAGGGATGAGTTGCAGGAAATGCCGGAGACAAGGTCGAGGGCGTTCTCAACCACTGAGGGGGAGCAGTTGCGGTCCTTGAAAAACGAGGACATCTGAGATGTACGGGAGTGTAATGCCTCATCCTGACAGCAGATGCAGCGGAGGCGAAGGAATTGGGAACAGGGGATGGCATTTTTGCAGGAAGGTGGGTGGGAGAAGGTGTATTCTATGTAGCTGTGAGTCGGTGGGCTTGAACAGAGAGGTCCGGGAAGGAGAGAGAGGTATTAGAGATGGTCCAGGTGAACTTAAGGTTGGGGTGGAAGGTGTTGGTGAAGTGGATGAACTGTTTGAGCTTCTCGCGGGAGCACGAGGCGGCGCCGATACAGTCATCAACGTAACGGAGGAAGAGGTAGGGTTTCGGGCCAGTGTAGGTACGGAAGAGGGATTGTTACACGTAACAAGAGGCAGGCATAACTTGGGCCCATGCGGGTACCCATGGCCACCCCCTTTGTCTGTAGGAAGTGGGAGGAATTGAAAGAGAAGTTGTTAAGGGTGACGACGAGTTCGGCTAAGCGGATGAGGGTGTCAGTGGAGGGGGACTGGTCGGGCCTGTGGGGCAGGAAGAAGCTGAGGGCCTTCAGGCCATCTGTGTGGGGAATCCAGGTGTATAGGGACTAGACGTCCATGGTAAAGATGAGGTGTTGGGGACCGGGGAATTGGAAGTTCTGGAGGAGGTGGAGGGCGTGGGTGGTGTCACAGACATAGGTAGGGAGTTCCTGGACCAAGGGGGAGAAAATGGAGTTGAGATAGGTGGAGATAAGTTTGGTGGCGCAGGAGGAGGCGGAGACAGGGCAATCAGGTTTGTGGATTTTGGGAAGGAGATAGAAGTGGGCGGTGCGGGGTTGGGGAACGATGAGGTTGGAGGCTGTGGGTGGGAGGTCACCTGAGGTGATGAGGTTGTGGATGGTTTGGGAGATGATGGTTTGGTGGCCGGGGGTGGGGTCAGGATCAAGGGGGCGGTTAGGAGGAGGTGTCGGAGTGTTGGTGTCTGGTCTCGGCGATGTAGAGGTCAGTGCGCCATATTACAACTGCGCCTCCCTCGTCTGCGGGTTTTATGGTGAGGTTGGGATTGGAGCGGAGGGAGCGGAGGGTTGCACGTTCTGCGGGGGAGAGGTTGGAGTGGGTGAGAGGGATGGAGAGGTTGAGGCAATTGATGTTCACAAGCTTCAAAATCTCCCCTCCCTCTACCGCATCCCAAAACCAGCCCAGCTCATCTCCACCTCCCTAACCTGTCCTTCCTCCCACCTATCCCCTCTTCCCACCTCAAGCTGCACCCCCATCTCCTACCTACTAACCTCATCCCGCGCCCTTGACCTGTCTGTCCTCCCTGTACTGACCTATCTCCTCCCTACCTACACTCACCTTTACTGGCTCCATCCCCGCCTCTTTGACTTGTCTGTCTCCTCTCCACCTATCTTCTCCTCCATCCATCTTCTATCCACCTCCCCCTCTCTCCCCATTTATTTCAGAACCCCCTTCCCCTCCCCCATTTCTGAAGAAGGGTCTAGGCCCGAAACGTCAGCTTTACTGTTCCTCTGATGCTGCTTGGCCTTCTGTGTTCATCCAACTCTACACCTTGTTATCTGAGAAAGGTAGGCTGTTTGGGAGAGAAGTTCAGAGCCTAAAGCCCAGGCAGGTGAAGGCATCATCGCAAACAGTGGAATAATGAGGCCAGAATTGGTGTAATGCTGAGATCTACAGGTTTTAGGAATGGAGAAAGTTACAGAGCTAATTGAAGCCATTGAGGAATTTGAAAGGATAAGAATGCTGAAAAACAAATGACTGCTGTAGCATCAGCAAAAAGAGGATCCCACAGAACCACCTGTAGAGAGTGACCAAAGAGTTTGGGAATGTTGTATATTTCAAATCTCACAGCTTTGCAATGATGATACTTGCTTCAGTTTGTGCAGCAGATGTTATTCAGTGCTCTAAAATGCTTCTAGCAGTCTAGCTTACTGATTTGCTTACTTTTCCATGCAGCCACATCCAGTCTTAACTCGACAAGCTTAGTGAGCATAGAACAGTCAACAGACTCTCAGAATCAAACGCAGAACAATTGAACCATTATAGGCAATAAGGGAACCCAAGGAAAAAGGTGTCCATGTAGTCCTTACAAACTTTTACAAAGTTAGATATTACATTGGAATAAAAAAAACCTGTCATTCAAAGGAGTTTTCATATGTCAACACATAACAGAAAAGGGCTTATTCTGAGTACAGAACTAATGAGCAAGTTACTGAATTAATTGCGGGATTGCGCATATGCCTTTGAAATAACAGCAGTGCAGGATCACTGAGGCCTACAGCAGTGTTTGCTGAGGGCACTTTAACATTTGTAACTGTAAGATAAAAAAATTAAATCAATCTGAATTTTACTTAAAGAATGGGGAATTTCTTAATGGTCTGTGAAAAGCAATCACCATTTTCTTTGCCTGAAACCTGATATTTTCACTCTCTAAATTAAAGGCAAAAAGATAGTCACAGATTGCTGCCTTCAATGCAATAGACACTTTGACATTAACAATTTATAGTAAGCCTGAAATCATTTCTAAATTCATTGTGATACAATACAATGGGCCCTTCAGCCCCAAGATCACACTGGAAGTCTAATTTCAATTCCTATAATTCACCTTGAAACGACTGCACGTCAACAACCACACAAACTAAGCTAAACACCAATTAATAAATCAATTCATGACTCGGGACAGATTCTGGTTAAACTATAGTTCTGCTCTTGATTATTGATAGGTGTGAGGGATGGAAGGATGTCAATGAGGTTGTACTCTAGATTGTAGCTGTGCAGAAGTATCTAACATTACACAAACCATTGGAAAATCCCAGCAGGTCGAGCAGAGCCTGTGGAGAGAAATCAGAGTTAATGTTCCGGATCTGGTGACTCTTCTTCAGAAGACTTCTGAAGAAGGATCACTAGATCTGGAACATTAACTTTGATTTCTCTCCGCATGTGCTGCGGACCTGCTAGGATTTTCCAGCGGTTTCTGTTTTTGTTTCAGATTTTCAACATCTGCAGTTCTTTCAGCTTTTTTTAAATCTAATTTTAAAACTCGATTAGACTTTCACAAGTGATGGTAGCACAATGACTGGAATTCCTATGAAGTCTAGGGGAGCAGTGAACTCTGTTGGCTAAACAGCTAGGAAGTTGTTCAGAATAAGGGCAAGAGCATAGGTTCAGCTCGAAGACCTGCCTCCTCGCCCTGCTCCTGTGTGTGGAAAAACATAGTAAATCACAACTCCCCAAAACAAACTGCCCTCAGAACAGTTCAGAATGGGACACCAGCAGATAATGTTCAGTAATGCTGTAGGCACTGGACCAAACTCCTGAAATATAAGTACTCATGGCTAGAGATTCAATCTGCATCCGAAACCTGGCACCAGGCCCCTGCTCTGTGACCAGCTGTCCGTAACTGGGGATAATTTCATTTTTCTGTTGCTGCTGCCGGGGTGCCCAAAGTGCGAAACTGGCAGCGTAACAAGGAAACTGTTGCTGAATCAGAGATGCAGAACAGTCTACGATCTTATTTCGCCTTCAAGATCTTTTGGTTGTGACTTTGGGGTCCCAAATTTTGGCAACGTGGGAGATAGTAGTGGCAATGGTAATATTCCTGGACTAATAAACTAGCAATATAAATTAATCTTTTGGGGACTGAGGTTCAAATCCCACACCAGCAACTAGTGGAATTCAAATTCAATGAATAAATCTAGAACATAAAGATAATCTCGGCAATCGTGGCGACAACTGCTTTCAAAAATTGTTGCAAAAGCTCATCTGGTTTAATGATGCCATTCACAAAGAAAATATGCAATCCTCACTCGATCTGGTCTAAATGTGAGTCCAGATTTACAACAATGTGATTGACTCTTAACTGCCGTCAGAAATGGCCCAGTGAGCCACCCAAGAGAAGGGCAATTAGGGACAGTCAACAAATGTTGGCCTTGCCCGAATACCAACATCTTGTCAAAAAATAAACAATAAGGGGCGGACTTCAGATGGAGTACAAAAAACATGCCATTTGCTTCTGGTGAGAATGAGAATTCAAAGGGCATATTGTGTGGTGGGGAAGGGGACAATTACCATATCATATCATACCATACCATAGAACCCCTATAGTGTGGAAACAGGCCCTTTGGCCCAACAAGTCCACACCGACCCTCACAGCATCCCTCCCAGACCCATCCCCCTATCACCCACCTAATCTACACATTACAAATTAATGAATGAAACCTGAGGTTATCTCTACCTTGCAGGGCATTCGTCAAGTAGAGCGTGATTTTGTCAAAGAATAGAAGTGCCTAGCAAACTTTAACTGATCCATTAATATTCAGGATGGACTCCCAAACCAGTTTATGAACAAGTTGAGATAACAAGGTGTAGAGCTGGATGAACACAGCAAGCCAAGCAGCATCATAGGAGCAGGAAAGCTGATGTTTTGGGCATGGAAAATTTTCTGAAGAAGGGTCTAGGCCCGAAACGTCAGCCTTCCTGCTTCTCTGATGCTGCTTGGCCTGCTGTGTTCATCCAGCTCTTACACCTTGTTATCTCAGATTCTCCAGCATCTGCAGTTCCTACTATCTATGAACAAGTTGACACAGGTTTGCCCCCTGTAGATTGGAGGAAGCCAATAAGAGAACTGGACTAGAGGAATGCCCAGAATGCACTCATAATTAGTCACAGTAACAAATTCCTCAGAGCTTCAGCATTCATCATCTAACACTCTACGGTATTGTTCTAGCCTTTCCTTTATTTTGCAGTTTAACAGTGCTAAAATATTCATCAGCCTACTTAACATTCATCAATATCCTGCCTATGACAGAAATCACTGCGCAATTGGCTGTAAAATTCCAGTACACATTAGAACTAATTGAGGTTCAGTTACTTGCCTCTCCAGAGACACCAAGTGCCAGAGATGAAACACAATCCATTAATTTGTCATCATTAAACCATGCTTAACTCAGTACAGGGGTTCCCCGATTTACAATCGTCCAACTTACGAATGCAATCCTACAGAGGGTTGTATTTTAAAAGGTTCAACAATGAACTTTTCCTCATAAATATGAATGGTTATTGTACATTGTCCAGCATTGTGTTCTGACTTCCGAACATACTCAAGAACAGAACCTGTCCTGGGGACTGCCTGTATGTGTAATTAAAGTCATGGTCACAGAAACAGTCACTCCTATAATTTTGCCAATCCCAAATCCTGCTAACTTTTAACAAGTTAGACCATGTCAGACTGAATTATGGCAGAAAATGTGTATATTTTGTAAAGTGGTGTAATTTAAGTGTGTAATAGATATTAGAAATGTAAATAGACTATGTTCCCCATTTATCTGATAATTAATGTTTAATTTACTTCCCTTCATCATTGATTTTCTAAATAAAAGTTTGAAAGATACAAATGCAGTTAGTGTCTCTCTCATTTTCTTCACTAGCTTTTCAGAATTGAGTTCACAACAGTATGCAAATCCCCACAGGTATGTAAACTTAGAGCAGGGACTGTGCAGAGTTGGGGGCTGGGGGGGAGAGGCTGGTTGGTTTTCATTTATTGAATTCAACTAGCAACAAATGGGACAAGCACAAAACTACAGATAACAACAGGAACAGACAATTGGTATTTTTACAATCAAACTATCCAGGGATATTATGACACAGCTCTGAAGCAGATGGGATCTGAACCTCAGCTTCCATGCTCAGGGGTAGAGACACTACCACTACACTACAGGAGCCTCACACCGTGAACTGGTATTTGAGTGAAACTGATCATCTAGTTACTAATCAACCTGCTCAGAGATGACATTATACACCCCTGGAACAGGCCAGACATAAACCCAGGTGCCCCTGGTTCAGAGGTTGGGACTCTACTACAATACCTCAAGACCCCCAAGCAATCAACTGGCAACAAACGTTGTCAACTTTTTCCAGCCTGCCCCAATTTCCATTCAGCCACTGCAGTCAACTATTCCTGTTAAACTGATTTCTCCATCTCCGGTTCAGTCACTTGTGTCCCAGAAGTAACAAGTGTCAGTACAATTTATGAATATGTCATTACTAAATCATGCTTAACTCAATTTGTAGAACCAAAACCACCATCGCAAAACATTCAGTCTTATAATCTCCCCAATCCTAAAATCATTGTGAGAATGTAACATTGAGTGAATTTTTTAAAGGGAGATGCAGGCAGTGTCTGTCATATCAAGTGTACAAGGAATATTTTAATGGGACAGTTTCAAACACTGTGCTTGAATCACAGAAGTGAACATTCGTCTTTTTAAAATAGTAAATGAGTAAGAATGTCTTTCTGTTGTTGCTTCTACTCACCAGCCATTGATAACCCCATCAGGATTTAGCATTGGAATGATTTTGAAGATATAGGAGTCCCGTAGACTGTGAGCAATAGGGTCATTACTCACGAGGAATTCCAGTGTGCCCTTTATGACCCAGCTGGCATTGCTCTCCCCAGGGTGGACTCGAGCTGTCAGTACCACATAGTGCCGATTCCCTGTAACATATAGCAGGGTAACTCATCAGCATCCCCTCTATTCCTCAGATGGGTTTGACGCTTCATATCAAAAAAAAACCTTTTCCTGGAGGATCGTAGGTATAAAACAACGTGTCTAATCTGCCTTATCTCAGACAGAAATGACAATGAATCCATTTCCTTGCTCTGTACACTGCAAACCGGACTTTTAGTTCACTATCCCAGTCACCATCTGGTGTTCCAGGCCAGCCAGACTTAGGTAGTTTTGGTAAGGCCCAACCATAATTTGAGGACCCAGCCCAATATATAATGTTAACAAAAACCATAATGTCCTGCTCAACCTCCAGTGTCTCCAACAATTTCTCTGACTACCTTAGTCTGGTAAAAATGCTGGGCTCTTCCAGAAAATATATGTTGACTTGTGTGTGTCAAGGTAGAAGATAGAATATTTGCTTGAGTTCCCCCTATACTCTCACACAACTAAGCCAAGTGTTATTTCCCCCTCCACTATTCAAAGAAAGGAAAGATGGATAAATTCAGTGATACCCGTTCCCCATAAATAAGTCATTTGTCTAAAAATGTTCTCCTTTGAGCAGAGAAGGTTAAGGAAAGTTTTAATGGAGGTATTTAAAATTATAATGGCCTTTGATGCAGCAAATAAGGATAACTCTTTCCACTGGCAGAAAGATTGAAAATCAGGTACAGTTTGAAAATAATTAGCAAAAGAGCCAGAGGTGTAATGTGAATTTTTTTACTCAGAATATTGTGAAAATCTCAAAAGCACCGCTAGAAGGATAGTGGAAGCAGATTCGTGAGTGCTTTACAAACTGTGTGTAAAAGTTAAACTTTTGAGACCAAAAGTCAAAAGTTAGGGCAACAACTTTTTGAGGGCTCAAAATCTATGCCAGTTCCTGGCAACTGCTGATAATAAAACAATCCCCGTGGTTGCTGGCCATGGTCCTGAATTCAGCAGGCAACTATTATCCAAGGCTAGAGATAGTAGGAACTGTAGATGCTGGAGAATCTGAGATAACTAGGTGTAGAGCTGGAGGAACACAGCAGGCCGAGCAGCATCAGACGAGCAGGAAGGCTGACGTTTCGGGCCTAGTCCCTTCTTCAGAAATGGTTTTTTCCAGAGGCGCACTGATGATGTTATCTACCATGGTGATGAAATATTTGTGAACAAACTTACCAGCTCACCAAGCAAACCAACAACCACATCAACCATCCGAGCTACAAATCTTCTCAAAAACCTTGCACAAGGTACAGCATTAGATGCAATTCTGGTCCTGGACAACATTTAACTAAACAATCCAGACAGTGCTAAGACATACACCCAAAACTAATTTAAGATTACCAGTCAGGCTTACAGTGTGTCTCATTTCCATGTGCTAGAAGCAATGTATATTTACCCATAAGATCATGTGTGTGTACACCAAAAAAAAAGATTTTTGTATACATTGCCCATTTTTTTACTTAAAACAGTTATGGATACTGTCATTCCTAATTGCATTCACCATTGCAATGCCCTGACCAATTAGAGTCTATCTGCCAGTGTGAGGTTAATCAGCTAGCTAAGATTGACAGTTAACAGGTCATTTGCATGTCTATCATGATCCAATCTATCACTGTTCTCATGCTGTATAAATTGGTGTACCCTTTCAAAGCTTTTTTTCATTTCCTAGCCCTGATGAATGCAAGACTAAAAGCTTAATTCTGTGTCTCTTATTAGCAATGTTTAAGTTATATAATACCAAGCAATTAATTGGATCCATCTTTAAAAGAGCCAAAATAGGTAAGATGGGCTGAATGGATTCTTTGTACCCTGTACTATATAGCATTCAATCTGTGTGTTACCACACTGGATACAAAACAAACTGACATTCACAGATATCAAATGACGTTCAACAATTACTGTAGGTTACCACACTGGTCAGTTAACCTCACTTAAGTCTTCATGTTAAAAATAAAACTCACATAATTTTCCTTAATGATTCTATTTGTTCAATTTTTCCAAATCCTTGTCTTGCATGCATCACATCCCCAGTGGCTGGGAACGTTATGGTTCAATGCTTATTCAGTAAACAACGAGGTCAGAGGCTGTGTGAGAATCAATTTTCTGGAAGTACAATGTCTAATGAAATACAGATGTAATTGTTTAAGCAATCTGTGCGTTTTGTGGGGTTCAGTGTTTCTGAGTGAGATTAACAAAAAGTAACTGCTGTTAGTCTTCTAGTGATAGAAAAGTGGAGGGAAGTCAAGCGGAGAAAAGTGAGTGACTGAAGGACCTGCTGGTTTTGTATTTCAGTCGCACTATTGCTACTGGAATATCAATTTTCAGAACAAAGTAACGTGAAAATTGAGTTAGTGGGGAAGGTAAAGCACAAATATGCAGGAGTTTTATAAAGATCTGCCACAGAAGCTATCACAACTCCTTCGATTAGACAAAAAATAGTAGGTCCAGTACTCAGACAGAGCCAATAACATAAAGTCAGCAGGAAGTACATCTGTGCAAAAATTGCCAGACAAATTGCAAAACGTTTGATAGCTATGTTCCAGTGAATTGTTTGTGGTCATGGTCTCAATCATACATTAAAGCAATTTACTGTCAAAAATAATTTGAAGTAAAATCAAGGAAACATATTTTAATTTTCCTTTAAGGTTTTCATTACAACATGTTGATAGATCACCCTGCTATGAATGGAATGTGTTCTACTTCAGGCAACACGTATCAGCATTACACAAGAACACAAGCTCCAGTTTGATGCATAATAGAGTTTCCCTATGCTGCTCTTCTCAATCTGTCTATGCCGCTCTTCTCAATCTGTCCTCGACAAGATCAGACAGTAAGATGCAAAATAAAGTTTCCTAAAATTAACCCAACACTATGCTTCATTAGAAAAGTATCTCCAACATTATTCCACTTTGCTTACTCTGTCTCTTACCCAGAAAAGGACTCTGACAAATGTTCCGCTAAAACCAGCCAACCCACTAAAGACAGGGTCATAGATTCATAGAGTCATACATCATTGAAACAGCCCAACGCCGTTAGTCTTACAGTCCACACCGACCATGTTCCCAACCAAACTAGTCCCATTTGCCTGTGTTTGGCCCATATCCCTCCAAACCTTTTCTATTCGTTTACTTATCCAAATGTATTTTAAATGTTGTAACTCTACCTGTATCCACCACTTCCTCTGGCAGTTCATTCCACATACAAACCACTCTCTGCGTAAAAAAGTTGCCCCTCATGTCCTTTTTAAATCTTTCTCCTCTCACTTTATAACTGCGTCCCCTAATTTTGAACTCCCACGCCCTAGGGAAAAGATCTTTGCTATTACCCTTATCTATGACCTTCATTTTCCTTGTCTATGTAGGTAATTACTGAATAAACTTACTGCCACAGCCCAAGGTGACATTTAACCTAATTGACTGGATTTATGCTCAACTTCCATCGGTGAAAAAAGGTAGTTTACTAAATCACAATGTCACACAACTCCTTTTTAACTGACTGCATTACAGTGTCTCCAACCCACTGCATTAGTCAATCTAACTTACTGTGTCAACTAGTCCCTCTAACTCACGCTCTCATTCACTCACCTCATGTTACTGAAGCACATATTCCCTCTATCACTGTTTGTCTAACTTTCTGTCCTCCATAGACCCGCTATCCCAATACATCACCCCATCTCTTTCTACATCACTGTGTCCCGTTATCTTTATCCTCTAACTTACAATGAAATGTACTCCCCTCATTTCAGTCACTAGTCCGTCTACCACACCATGTTACACAGAGCCTGCATCAGGCAGCTTTTTAACCTAATGGGCAAAATTTAATGCTGTTACCCAAGGTGGATTTCGTGGTGGCAGTATTTAACCCAATGGAAGAATGGGACCTCGGAGTTCTGCCACCGTCTCACCTCTGTCTCAATACAGTCTAAGGCAGGAAGGCTCAGGGACCACCCTGCAGCCCCAGGAGTAGATAGGGGGCTCACCACAAGACAAGGCCAAAGAACAAACTCGGCCGAGGTTGACAGTTGGCTTCCAGGGGGTCCCTCATTCAAAAGCACTCACGTGTGCCTCCTTGAGGAACCTGACATTGGGAATGGAGCGGGTAGGAGGGTGGCAGGTGGACAGCTGAAAGCCATCCGCTCCTTGATATTGCTCATCTATCAACCTCAGCGATCCTGGGCATCAGATGGATGCAATACCAACAGCTGCCACTGCCGTCCATGATCTCAACACTGCCAATGAGCAATTCAGCCTCCTGCAGATAGGGGGCAATGCCAAGTACAGTACAGACTAAATAATATACCCTGCACACCCACTTGCTGAGATACACCCAAGTTTCAATCATCCCTCAGCCTCAATAAAATGCTTCAACTAAAGAACAGTTCTTTATGAAAAGGAAAGAAATATGTTGAAAACTTACAAAATTGACGCAACTCCTCTCGTTGGGATCCAGGGCTTGCAGTAATCGTGATCACTGGGCACCTGTTACCCCCCAGTGTAGAACACAACGTCTGGTGCCGGAAGTAAACCTGATCAGGATTCAGTGACTCCTCGAGGAGGTGCAGGTGGGTCTGAAACATGGATAGAGATGAAACCTTAAGATTAATGTACTGCGTTAGACTTTCTTGTCCACTTGTGTTTTTCAACCCTCCAGACTCCAATCATTCTTCAACTGAGTGAAACTGTTGCAGGAAGATTTTGCACTGAAGAACATTGAGAAAGTGATCCACTTTTGATTGTGAATGATGCGATTTTCTGCGGCTTATCATTGAGAAATGGCTATTATTCACAACTTATTCTGCTGGTATAGATAAAGTGTCCCAGGCTGCTACTTGAAAATACCTCACATAATGGCCATTGTATGAGATGTAAGCTGATGGTGCTTTGTTGACTCGGTCTTTAGAAGAGACTGCCAAAGGCTGCCAAACGCTACCCAGCTCAGAAAAAGGGGGACAAAGGAAAGCAGATCAAGTAATCACGAGCCAGAAAAACTGCTGTAGCTGAATGAAGGTTATCAGCCGACTTGCCTGTGTTGGATCTTTTGAATAAAAGGCCCGGTTTGCATGTTAAAAAGTCCCATGACATGATTCAGAAAAGAGTAGGAGCATCCTCCCAATGCCTCTGGCCCTAATTTACACCCTAACCAATACCACAATAACAGATCATTTATCTTTTTGCTGCTGCGAGACCTCGACATGTACAAATTGGCTGCCATGTTTCCCTATGACTGTGATTGCCCTTCAAAAGCAGTTAATTGACTGTGAAGTACTAAGAGACATTGTGAGGGCCTGAAGGTTGAAATCCAGATGCAATATTCTTCCTCACTTAAATTGAACTAGGTGATCTTCTGGGGTGGAGATTGGTGCAATAAGGTCCCTGAACTGTGTTAACACTGATCTCTCTATTGCCCCAGTGCTAAGTGTGTCTAAATTCAAGTCTTATTTTCAGTTAGAGATCAGATGATAATGTGGTGCAAATTCATTTTATAACCACTCCTAAAATTATTTAGAAAGAAATAAAAAGACCAACTTCAATATCCTGACTACATTAGCAATGCACAGTATAAGTGATTCAGAATAATTTGTCTCCATGAAGCGGAACGATCTGAAATGTCCTTTTATTCATATAAATTTTTTATTGAGAAACAAACTCAGCATTCGATTTCATTTCAATTTAATTTTACGTGAAAAAAGAAATCCAACTTTGCTTTGCAGTGAAATCTAATTTAAAGTACACCTGTAACAAATTTGTTTGTAAAAATAATGGCTGCTCCCTCATCGTCCTGGCTCACATTTGCAAATGATTAAAAATCTTTCCTGTCATTCAGGGCTCAATGTACCTAAGAGATATATAATGGCATCTGAATTTTGGAGAGCATAATTTAAAAACGATGGGAGTGGAGCCAATATGGCTTAGGGTTACAAACAGGTAGGATCAACATTGGGCAGGGTATGAAGGGGTGGGGACTGGAAGGGGCAGGGCCAGTATCCAGCTGTGTGGGAGGCGATGGCCTAGTGGTATTATCACTAGACTGTTAATCCAGTGAGCCAAATAATGCCCTGGGGATCCAGGTTCGAATCCTGCCATGGCAGATGATGGGATTTGAATTAAATTTAAAAATTCTGGAATTGAGAATCTAATGATGACCACAAATCCATTGTTGATTGTTGGAGAAACCCATCTGGTTCACTAATGTCCTTAAGGGAAGGAAACTGCCATCTTTACCTTGTCTGGCCAATGCTTGACTCCAGACTCACAGCAATGTGGTGGACTCTTAACTGCCCTCTAGGCAATTAGGCATGGGCAATAAATGCTGGCCTAGCTAGCAAAAGCCTTAACCCATGAATGAATAAAGAAAAACAAAATCACAGCAGATTTGAGAGAGGGATGGGACCCTCCTGGAGAGTCCACTCATCATCCTTAATTGGATGGCAAGCCTGCCCTCTGACAATTAATTAGCCAATTCCAGAAAATAGCAAGAGACTGTCTGTTCTGCACACAGCACTGATCTTAGATTGTTATTTCAACCCAATTTCAATGTCCCGAAGCCCACATGCAAAAGTAAAACCTGCCTGTGAAGTTTTACAATACCATGTGACTGATTTCATTATTGGACTTTATGGTCATGTTACATATGGGAGGGACTGTTCTGTAGATGTGGTCACTGTGGTATTTTGCAGTACTTTTCCACAGTGTACTATAAAGAAGTTACATACCATTAGTGTTGAGTAGGTGTATGGGTAATGATATGCCAGGTAGCAGACATCCTTCGAGTGTAGGAAAGTGACAGTGAATGTCAAGGTGTAGAATGACGTTTCCTTCTGCCCTCTTGCAGCTGCGCTATATCTGCAATAATGATTTCTGAGGAAACAGAATAATATTCAGCTGTTATCTGTACAAGAAATCCACTGTGTTCTTGTTTGCCAAATGTGCTGTGGTTCAATCCCTGTCAAAATGGTGAATTACATTTCACAAGAGGAGCCTTATATACATATATGTATTTCCTGAATGCAAAACACATATGTCTGTATATTTTGAAATATGTGTGTTATACATTTCACACCTCTGTGGATTTCACATCCAATTACAATATACAAGTAGGAACAGTGCCCAATATATATTCTCACAAGTAAGACATACAGAAGGGTCATTGCATCATGAAATGTCATGAAATTGAATTTACTCTATTTAGTAATAGGCTGGTCCCAGGAATGAAATGACCAGAAAAACTGTCATAGAAATCTAACTAATTCACTAAAATGTTCCACGTTAATAGATTTGGCCTGAAACAGACAAATATCGTGTGATTGATTCGTCATGGTCTTATCAAGTGAAATAGCAAGTCACTGAGCTGGACAATGTATCACCAGGAAGTATCACGGACATCCCAAGAACACATTGAAGGAAAACACGTTTCACAAGTAAATACAAATATCATTGGGACTCACTGAAAGGTAGGTATGTTACACAGAAATCTGCATCACACAAGTATGTACATTGCATTTGTGCGCACGTTACAGAAACATGTACTTAGCACCTGAGCAAAATTCAAATGCTGCCTCTTACATGCATTTTGTTTGAGCAAACATTCAGTTTGCCTCCTAAAATGTTGGAGACTAAAATTGTTTAAAAATCAGTTCTAATTTTTAAAACTATAACAAAATTTGCAAAAGCAATTATAAAGAGATTAAATTCTGAAAAATAAAGTGACAGTGAAGACTGTTTCAGGTTCTACATTTTGAGAAATCATCGCATTATGATTATATGTGATCCAAGGGTATCAGATACTGACAGCTGTTGATGTGCTCAGAATATTAGCCTAAACCCTTCAGAGAGGAATGAATATTCCTCCACCTCCATAGCAAGCAACAATGTGAAAAATAATTAAATATTCCATTCTCTTACAAAGATATTAAACCATAACATCAAGACACCATGCATTTAAAATGCTTCCACTAAATGTTAAGAATATTCCATATCCAATGGACCTCTACAGTAGACACAAAGAGATCAAGATAATTTTGAACAATGCTTAGTGTTTAAAACCTACGATACAAGTTAAAATGAAAGAAATGTTACCACTTAAACTCAAATACATCTCAAATCCCAAACCATAGAATATCTACGATCATTTCACAGAGGCAGAGATGGCAATTTAAAATGCATTAACCATTTCCCTCACTCACATCGAAGGTCACTTTCTGGTCATCTGTGGCTTTTGCACATTTTTACATTTCAGGTTAGAGATAATGTTCTCCAGGATTAGTAGGTGGATACTTAATATGTACAGTTGACAACACTGTTTATATAACAGTGGCATTAACCAATCCAAATGAACAGGTCAGTGTCTCCGTTACAGAATCACAGAATAGTTAGAGTCTGAGGGAGGCCATTTGACCCATAGTGCCAACGCTGGTCTGCTGAAGGAGCACTTCACTGGTCGCTCCTCCTCTGTCTTTGCTCGAAAAGCTGAAATCATTCCTTTACAGATACTGATCCAATTGCTCTTCAAAAGCCTCAGTTGACCCTGCCTCCACCAAACTCTCAGACAGTAGATTCTGATCCTAAACCCTCACTACATGAAAGAAACTTTCCTGTTGCTGTAATTGCTTCATTTGTCAATTACATCAAATCTGTGCCTTATTCTTCAACCTTTCCCCAGTAGGAACAGTTCTTTTCCTGTTTACTTTGTCCATTGATCTCATAATTTTGAAAAGCCCTAAGAGATGTCCTCTCAACTTTCTCTTCTCAAAGAAAATAGTTCTAATGGCTTCAATCTAAATAGGTAACTGAAGTCCCTCATCCTTGGAGCCATTATCATACCATCTCTAAAGCCTTCACATCTTCCTGTAATGTGGACACCGGACAGAGAACTAAACCTTCAGTTGACGTCAAGCCAGTATTCTCTATAAATTTAACATCCATTCCTTACTTTTGTTTGCTATTAATAAACCCTAGGTTCTAAATTTAATTCATTTTGTGGGTTGTGTGCGTCACTGGCTGTCCAGCATTATTTGTCCATCCCTAGTTGCCCTTGAGAAGGTAGTGGTGAGCTGCCTTCTTGAACTGCTGCAATCCACCTGCTGTGGGTTGACCCACAATGCTTTAGAGAGGGAATTCCAGGATTTGGACCTAGCAACAGTGAAGGGACGGCGATATATTTCCAAGTCGGGATGGTGAAAGACTTGGAGGTGGTGGTGTTCCCAAGTATCTGCTGCCCTTGTCCTTCTAGATGGAAGCAGTTGTGGGTTTGGAAGATGCTGTCTGAGGATCTTTGGTGAATTTCTGCAGTGCATCTTGTGTTTAGTATACACTGCTGCTACTGAGCGTCAGCGGTGGAGGGAGTGGATGTTCGTGAATGTAGTGCCAATCAAGTGGCTGCTTTGTTCTGGATGGTGTCAAACTTCTTCAGTGTTGTTGGGGCTGCACTCATCCAGGCAAGTGGGGAGTATAACTTCAACTCCTGACTTGTGCCTTGTAAATGGTGGATAGCCTTTAAGGAGTCAGGAGGAGAGTTCCTCGCTGCAGTATTCCTAGCGTCTGGCCTGCTCTTGTAGGAACTGTGAGACCAGGTGTGCTACAACAGAAGAAGAAGAAGAATCCCTACAGTGTGGAAACAGCCCTTCGGCCCAACAAGTCCACACCGACCCTCAGAGCATCCCACCCAGACCCACCCACCTAATCTACACATCCCTGAACTCTACGGGCAATTTAGCGTGGCCAACACAGACATGGGGAGAATGTGCAAACTCCACACAGACAGTCGCCCGAGGCTGGAATTGAACCTGGGTCCCTGGTGCTGTGAGACAGCAGCGCTAACCACTGAGCTGCCATGCCACCCGATTAAACAACTCACTGGAGGAGGAGGCTTCACAATACCCCTATCCTCATTGATGGAAGAGCCCAGCACATCAGTGCAAAAGATAAGGCTGAAGCCTTATTAATTAATTAATTAATTACTGATCAATGATAACTCCCAGGATTTTGATAGTAGGGGAATCAGTGATGGTGACACCATTGAATGTCAAGGGACAGTGGTTAGATTGTCTCTTATTGGTGATGGTAATTGCCTGGCATTTGTGTGGCGCGAATGTCACTTGCCACTTGTCAGCCCAAGCCTGGATATTGTCCAGATCTTGTTGCGTTTGGACACAGACTGCTTCAGTGGGTGAGGAGGTGCAAATGGTGCTGAACATTGTGTAATCATCAGCAAACATCCCCACTTCTGATCTTATGATGGAGGGAAGGGCATTGATGAAACAGCTGAAGACGGTTGAGCCGAGGATACTACCCTGAGGAACTCCTGCAGAGTCACCTTGGAGCTGAGATGACTGACCTCCAACTACCATGACCATCTTCCTATGTGTCAGGTATGACTCCAACCACAGGAGTGTTTGCCCCCGATACCCATTGATTCCAGTTTTGTTAGGGCTCCTTAATGCCTTACTCGGTTGAATGCAGACTTGATATCAAGGGTTGTCACTCTCACCTCATCTCTGGAATTCAGCTCTTTTGTCCATGTTTGAACCAAGGCTGTAATGAGATCAGGAGCCAAGTGGCCCTGGTGGAACCCAAACTGGGCATCACTGAGCAGGTTATTGCTGAGCAGGTGCTGCTTGATAGCACTATTGAGGACACCCCCCATCACTTTACTAATGATTGAGAGTAGACTGATGGGGCAGTAATTGGCCGGGTTGGATTTGTCATTTTTTTCCCATGTACAGAAC
The DNA here is from genome assembly GCA_024137785.1 of Ginglymostoma cirratum. Lineage (NCBI taxonomy): Eukaryota > Metazoa > Chordata > Chondrichthyes > Orectolobiformes > Ginglymostomatidae > Ginglymostoma > Ginglymostoma cirratum. Next base: position 7,016,735 of record JAHRHZ010000047.1, on the reverse strand, counting down.
GTACTTGGGCAATTTTCCACATTGTCAGGTTGATGCCAGTGTTGTAACTGTACTGGAACAGCTTGGCTAGGGAAGCATTGAGTTCTGGAGCACAAGTCTCCAGTACTATTGCCGGAAAGTTGTCGGAGCCTGTAGCCTTTGCAGTATCAAGTGCCACCAACTTTATCTTGATATCATTTGGAGTGAATTGAATTGGCTGAAGACTGGTATCTGTAATGCTGGGATCACTGGAGGAGGCCAAGATGGATCATCCACTCAGCACTTCTGGCTGAAGTTTGGTGTGAAAGCTTCAGCCTTGTCTTTTGCCCTGATATGCTGGGCTCTTCCATCATCGAGGATGGGGATATTTGTGGAGCCTCCTCCTCCAGTGAGTTTTAAATTTGTCCACCACCATTCACGACTAGATGTGGAAGGACTGCAGAGCTTAGATCTGATCCGTTGGTTTTGGAATCACTTTGCTCAGTCTATCGCTTGCTGTTTATGCTGTTTGAAATGCAAGTAGTCCTGTTTGGCGGTGTCACCAGGTTGACACCTCATCTTCAGATATGCCTGGTGCTGCTGCTGGCATGCCGTCCTGCACTTTCCATTGAACCAGGATTGATCCCCTGGCTTGATGGTAATGGTTGAGTGGGGGATAAGCCGGGCCATGAGGTTACAGATTGTGCCGGAGTACAATTCTGCTGCTGTTAATGGCTCACAGAGCCTTATGATGCCCAGTCTTGACTTGCTAGATCTGTGCGAAGTCTGTCCCATTTAGCACGGTGATAGTGCCACACAACACGATGGAGGTTACTCTCAATGTGAAAAGGCAGGACTTCGCATCCACAAGGACTGTGCGGTAGTTGCTCTTCTTGATACTGTCATGGACAGATGCAACAGCAGCTGACAGATTGATAAGGATGTGGTTAAGTATGTTTTTCCCTCTTGTTGGTTCCCTCACCACCTGCCACAGACCCAGTCTAGCAGTGATGTCCATTAGGATCTGACCACTTCAATCAGTCGTATTGCTGCCAAGTCACGTTTGGTGGTGAACAATGAAATCCCCCATCCAGAGTACATTTTGTGTCCTTGCCATCCTCAGCGCCTCCTCTAAGTGTTGTTTAATATGGAGGAGTACTGATTAATCAGATGAGGGAGGACGGTATATAATAGTCAGCAGGAGGTTTCCTTGCCCATGTTTAACCTAAGTCATGAGACTTCATGGGGTGCAGAATCAATGTTGAGGACTCCCAGAACAACTCTTTTCTAAATGTATACCACTGGGCCACCCCCTCTGCTGGGTCTGTCCTGCCCAGTGGGACAGGACTTATCCAGGGATGATGATGGTGGTGTCTGCAACGTATGATTCCGTGACTATGAATAAGTCAGGCTGTAGCTTAACTAGTCTGTGAGACAGCTCTCCCAATTTTGGTACAAGCCCCCAGATGTTAGTGATGGGAACTTTGCAAGGTCGATAGGGCTGTTTCTGCCATTGTCTTTTCCAGTGCCTAGGTCAATGCCAGGTGATCCGTCCGGTTTCATTTCTTTGAGACCTTGTAGCGATTGGTACAACTGAATGGCTTGCTAGGCCATTTCAGAGGGCAATTGAAAATCAACCACATTGTTGTGTGTCTGGAGTCATACGTAGGCCAGACCAGGTGAGGACAGCAGGTTTCCTTCCTTGAAGGACATTAGTGAAGCCAGATTTTTTTTGCCCCAACAATCGACAATGATCTCTTAATTCCAGAGTTTTTTTTAATCCCGCGGCGGGATTCAAACTTGGGTCCCCAGAACATTATCTGGGTCTCTGAATTTATGGTCTGGCAATAATACCACAAGGCCATCACCTTCCCTACACACAGGATGTCACATTAAGTGTTTGGCCACTTACATTGATATTAATTTATTGTCCTGTGCCATAACCTACAGGAAGCCTTTGTTTGATTGGACATACCTCACTGTACAATGCTACAGCTGAGATTTATTTATTTGTACATGGGATATTGGTGTCACACCCAGGTCAGCATTTATTACCCATCTCTAATTGGCTTGCGGGCAGTGAAGAAACAATTATATTGCTGTGGGTCAGATGTAGACCAAACCAGGTATGGATGGCAAATTTCCTTCCCTTAAGGAAAAGTGAACCACTAATGGATGTGCTTTCATGATGATTGACAGTGTTACCAGAATGTCAGCTTGCTATTCCAGATTTTAATTTAATTCAAATTTTACCATCCGTCATGGGAACTCATGTCCCCAGAACAAGTTGGTCAACAACTTTTATTACAACCAGGCAAAGCTGAAAACAATGCTCTTCCTTTCACTGCTCAGTTACTTTCTATCCGTCTCAATGGGGTAACTAACGGCTGGTCATCCCCAAAATTACAAAGTCATAACACTGTAGCCATACTGAAAGTTAAGTGCACAACTCATGGCAATTTTACTCCAAATTATCAAAGTGTGAGAAACATCCGACATTGGGCTTCATCTGGTGCTATTAAGACAAATTTGTATTTCCAGTGTTTGTTTAACACATTTCCACTGGGGAATTCCAACTACCCGTTCAGTTTATTGGGGTGGAATGAATGAATTAAATTCATGCTGTATATTTCAAATTGTAAACTAACAGAGCCATCCACCACTAGAAATAACATTCCATATATATTCTGTTACAGCCCAAAGACTTAATTTGATGTGTGTCAAATATTGTCTCTAAGCTGAAAGAAATGAGTTTTCACTATCTACCAATGGATGAAGACGTAATTTGCTGTCACCTAAAGAAGTTCTCAAACACTGTGGTGTGAGACAATTTATGCGGTAAACACAGCCCTGTGTTATATCAGCAATCTCACTGAATGGGCAAATTGGAAATGGATGCAACTAAATGTTTCTGTCAAGGAAATAGTTTGTCTATTGCTACTAGCATCAGCCACACAACAATGCACTGGAATGTGATAACTAAAAGGGCCATAAGAGAAAAAAAACCCGATTACTGAATGTTCCAGCAACAGTTGTATTTACAGGGAAGACAACAGGCAAAACACAGAAATCTCAACTCTATAAATGAAATGAGATTGAAATCTGAAAGAGAAAATCAAACCGTGGAAATAGTAAAGTCAATAAACTTCTTTGCTTCAAGAAATAAACACAATGAGGAAAGTGCCCACTTGTCCTGTTAAGCTAAACCAAAAATAGAAAGTACTGGAGAAACTCAGCAGGTCTCGCAGAATCTGTGGAGAGAGAAATAGAATTAACATTTCGAGTCATCATATGAATGTTCTCCAGAGCATATATCAGAATTAAAACATTAACTCTGTCTCTCTCTCCAGATACTGCCAGATCTGTTGAGTTACTCCAGCATTTTCTGTTTTTATTTCAGATTTCTAGCATCAGCAGTATTTTGCTTTTATTTGTTCTGCAAACTTACTTGATATTGATATGAACAGTATTACAGCCTTAAATAGTATTTGTAAAACAATTGGTAAAAAAAAATCTACACACACAGTATTTGCAATGCCATTGTAGTTCAGTTCATGAGTGGAAGAGAAGGATTTTCCAAATCCTTGTCCTATTGGAACACCCAGGGTTGTATATATTCTTGATGGAGTTGGAAATGAGAATTGGGAATCTTTGTAATGTTGCAATCCTGTCTCTGCCCTGACAATGTCAACAGATGGGATTTTCATCTTCTGGAGGGTGGGATACCCTGCAATTATGCCTGCTGCTGGAGGAGTCCATTGCTGAGGCAGACTGTATACTCAAAACTCCAAGAGATATCAGACCAATTCTTCAGACCAACATAAAGTCCCCTTCAATCTAACCCATTTAACCAAACTATCCCTTTTAGCCCATTCACCTCTTGGCTTCCCTAATCCCTTCATGCTGTCAACCCCATTACCCACTCCTGCAGTATCCATGTTACAAACAGAATTCACATCTCCGACAATAGAATTTGAAGCCTTTGTAAAAACCACTGAAGCTGCAACATCTCTCGAATGTTGCTGGCTGTAGCTATCCTTACCACCTACTGAGATGATGTTGCATACTTGTCTTTCTTGTGTCATTGTCGTTCAGACAAAGTTATCATCCAGCTATATAGATTGACCCCTCCTTCCACTTTCTTTGTCTTATAGATGTCATGACACACTTCTGGTGCAGGTGGGACTATATTCTGTACACTGGCATTTCAATAACCATCTTAATATCCACATTCCAAAGATCTCTATTTTCTTGCATACTTGAATATGTATTTCAAAAAAAATCACCTTCTTTCAAAATTTCATAAATCTGTCACAGATTTCAAATAGACAAATAGCTGGCTGAGCTGCTGAGTAAAGTATGAATGAAAGCCATGGACCATTTAGAATAATTAGCCATTGCATGCTCACTGGGTTCAATTGAAGGGAAGTTAATAGTATCAAAAAGAAACAAGCGGGCAGAGATGCAACTTAGTGAAGAGGCGGACGATAATCAAAGTATGACAGGAAGGGCTGGAAAATACATCCAGAAGAGTGCAGCAGATATTACAGCCAGTGTAAGTAATAATGTGAAAAAGACAAAGCTGCAAACTCTTTATCTAAATTCACACAACATTTGTAACAAGGTACATGAGTTGACGGCCCAAATAGAAATCAGTACAACTCGATAGCTATTACAGAGACATGGCTGTGGGATGATGAGATTGATAATTCAATATTCAAGGGCACTTTACATTCTGGATAAATAGACAGATAGAGAAAGGGGGTGTGGCAGCTGAGTTAAACAAAGAAGGTATCAGTGGGATGGTGAGTAGTGATATAGGTGCCATAGTTCATAATATGGAATTCATTTTGGTGGAAATAAGGAATAGCAAAGAAAAGAAGGTATCAGTGAGAGTCATCTATTAACCCCTGAGTAGTCACCTCTCTGTATAACAGTGTATAAACTGGGAAACAATGGAGGCATGTAAGGAGGGCACTACAACTGTCATGAGTGATTTTAATCAGCATATTGATCGAACAAATCAGATGGGTAAGGGTAACATGGAAGACAAATTTCTAGAGTGCATCGGGAATTGTTTCTTAGAGCAGTACGTTGCTTAATCTACCTGGGAACAGACTATTTTAGATCATGTAATGTGTCATGAGGTAGGATGAATAAGAGATCACATAGTTAAAAGGAACATCGAGGGGAAAGTGACCATAACATGGAAGGATTTCAAATTTAGATCATTTTAAATAATGGCAATTATAAACATATGAAAAAAATGTTACTCAAAGCAAGCTTTGGAAAACAGATAAAGGGGAAAGTTGATGGATGAGCTGCGGTTGACATTTCAGCAGATACTTCATAACGCTCAGCACAAGCTTATTCCAGTCAAAAAGAAGGACTCAGTGAGAAGGATGAACCACCCATTGTTAACAAAGAAGTTCAAGGAGAGAAACCAATTAAAAATTAAGGCATACAAAGCAGCAAAAATTAGAAGCAGACCAGAGGATTAGGATGACTAAAAGGGAGAAAGTTGATCATGAAACTAAAATGGCCAGCAATATAAAAACGAATAGCAACTGCTTCTACAGGTATATCAAAATAAAGAGAACAGCTAAGTAAGTATGGGACCTTTGGGGGATACAGCAGGGGGGCTGATAACAAGGAACAGGGAAATGGCGGGTGAATTAAACAAATATTTTGTATTGGTATTCATAGTGGAAGACATTATAAAAATCCCAAACATAGCAGATAAGCAAGGTACTAACGGCAAGAAATGTCTTACAACAGTCTCTATCTCAAGGGGCAAAGTATTCGCCAAAATAATGGTACTAAAGGTAAACAAGTCTCCAGGACATGATGGCCTGTGTCCAAGACTTTAAAAAGAAGCACAGATCGTAAAGGCATGGGTCAAATTATTGCAAAACTCGCTGGTTTCCAGCACAGTTCCTGTGGTTTGAAAAACTGCTAATGTGACTCCTCATTTAAGGAGGGAGAGAGGTAGAAAGCAGGAAGCTATAAGCCAGTTAGTCTAACATCTGTCATTGGGAAAATGCCAGAATTAGCAGGATATTTAGAAAAACTTAATGGAATCAGAGTCAACACCAGTTTGCAAAAGGGAAACAATGCATGACAAATTTGATAGAATTTTGAGGATATAACAAGCAAAGTTGACGAAGAAAAATCAGTGGCTGTGGTCTATGTGGAATCCCAGAAGGCATTCAATTAGGATGCCAGATAAAAGATTATTGCACAAGTTAGGAGCTCATGGTATTGGGAATAACCCACTGGCATGGTTTGAGGATCAGTTGACACAGAGTCTTTGATGGATCTTTTTCAGGTTGCAAAGTTGTAACTAGTAGATCGCCACAAGGATCAGTCCTAAATATGCAATCATTTAGTATCTACATTAATGACTTGGAGGGCGGCACAAAGTGTAATGTATCCAAGTTCGCAGACAATATAATAATAGATGGATGAGCTTATTGTAATGAAGACATAAGGAATCTGCAAGATGTGCAGATCACAGTATCCCTACATTGCAGATAGAGATCAGTCAGCCCATCGAGTCTGCACCGAACCTCTGAAAAGCATTCAACTTATACCCACCACCCGACTTTATTCCCATAACTCTGCATCTACAAAGCTAACCCACCCAGCCTACACATCCCTGGACACTATGGGGCAATCCACCATAACCTGCTCCTTTCTGACACTAGTATGCACTGCCTAGTGCCAACCTTATAGTAGGAGTCTCCACAAGCCAAGGAAAAGTCCTAGGATGGGAAATCCTAGTGATTCAAGAATTAGGCTTGAGCAGCTTGTTGCAGTCCTACGTTTCTTTCTAACACTGAGGAACTGGTGGGATTGAAGAAATCTACCCTGGTTTGATTCCAACATGCACTTATTGTGTGATGTTTTAATATAACAATTCTGGTCAACTAATATACAACAAAATGTTTCACAGTCATCTTCTGCAGGGCAATAAGAGATAGGTAACAGATAGGTGACCCAGTCTAATTGCCCTGTCAGTGACACGCATCATCACAAAGAATAAAAAGAACAGAATATTTTGAATACAGACCTTTGTGAGAACATATTACTCAAAGGATTTTGTAGGATGCTGCACACAATGAAGGACCATCCTTCACAGTAGGAGCACTGGCTGATCTGGTACTTGAATGATGAGCAAACTGATTGCAGAGCCAATTGGCTCAACGAGCAGTGTCATCCCAAGTATGCAATACTCACATATCTCCAGTGGCAACACTCAACATCAAACTATTTGACATGCTCATTGAAAAAGACAGCACAGTATAGGATTTAATGCTGCTGCTGAAGATGCATCACTGTAGGACTGTACTGTATAACTACTGAAGCAGTTAGATAGCAAGGTCATTCAGAGATCAATTGCCACTCAAACTGCAATACAATCTTTTTCATGTTCCTCTTTTCTTGGTAAGTCATTACTTAACGCAAATAAATGGATGCAGGAATTTCCCAATTTCTTGTTCTTGCGGAGCTTCTCCGCTTTTCAAATTATTGTCTTCCTTTCCTTATGTTTCATCTCGAAATGTGAAAAACTCATTAACAGGTAATATTGAAAGCATTTCAAACGTTATTTGTATCTGAAATAACTCTGCAGAGGCCAGAATCCCATCACCAAGTCACCCTTTATTTACATGTGAATAGTATTTGACATTGGCCCAGCTCCCTCAGAACCAGCTCTCAGAGTGAACAGTACCTCTGACACTTCTGTTAATATCTGTCAGCCAGGGCTCCCTGATTGGACCAGGTTAACAGCCCCAATCAGGGAACTCATATCCTATGAGGTCCACCTGCTGACCTTGTTACAATCACAACATCTGTCCCCTTGTAAGCCCAGGGATGTAGGCCTGTACTTTTCCTTGTAGCCTCTCCTGGGGCATTTTCACACCAGGTCTGGTTTCTCCGAACCAGTCTCAGATATGGGCAAGGTGCACTGGACTGTAGCTCAATGCCCTGTGGCTGGAGCAGCTCGGAAGAAATTCATTCTCTTCTTCAGGCAGTAAAGGCTTCAAGGCTGTGGCATCCACTGCATCCACCTCAGGCTCCGAGATGTGCACAGTTTTTCTATCATCGTCCCCATGTTTGATGAATGAACCTTATGCATGTCCAATTACTTTGAGTGGGCATCCACAATGACTAAGAACATTGAGTCCATGAAAGGGCTAACCAAGTCCAGGGTTTACCCAACCATTCCCATGGATGTGGGGAGCTGCTGGCAGTAATTTTTGTCCTTGTTGTCACTCTGGGCACTGCCCCACCAATGCGGCTATGTATGCATCTAATCCTGGCCACCAGACATAACTTCACACCAACAACTTCATTTTGGAAACCGCTGGATGACCCAGGTGGAATTCAGCCAGTATGTGGAGGCGACTTTTGCTCGGGACAATCATTCTTGCTCCCCATGATAAAATGCTGTCCTCTACAGTGATCTCGCTGAGTCCAAAAAGGTTTCAATTCTGGTCATGGTGGCCCTTTTGCTTCCCTCCTGACGATCAGCTGTTTTAGTTTCAACAGGACCAGATCCTTCTGTGTCCACAGTCTGGTATTGTCAATGGGGACAGGAAGGGTGTTCAGAAAGTTTAAAACCAGAACAGACTCTTCCTGTAGCGGTACCACCATTGATGTATCTGCCAGCAGGAAGAAGCTCAAGGCATCCGCATTTGCTTCTTGGCCTCCCGGATGGTGTTCTAATTGTACACACTTAGAATGAGAGCCCATCGCTGAATTCGACCTGAAGCTATGGGTGGCAGTGTGCCCCGTCATCTTCGAGTAGCACTATCAGTGGTTTGTGGTCTGTTGCTATTACAAGTTTACCTCCGTAAAAGTATTCTTGGAAATTTCTCACACCAAAGATGACCGCAAAACCTTCCTTCTCTACCTGCTCTGCATCAGCCTAAGTCTGGGAAGCATATGCTATTGGGCGTTCCTCTCCATTGGGCCATCTGTGAGCCAACACTACCCCGAAACTGTATGGGGGAGGCATTGCATATCAGCACCAAGTCTCACTTGGGATTGGAGTGTGTCAACACCTTAGACAACAATATTAGCTTTTTCACTTCCCTAAAAGCTACATCTTGGCTACAAGACCATTTCCAAGACTGACCCTTTTTCAACAGCTGATGTAAGCGTGCCAGGACAGAGGCCAGGTAATGCATGAACGCTCCATAATAATTTGCCAATCCAAAGAAAGACCTAAGCTCCAGTACAGACATGGGAGCTGGAGCACCTTTGATCACCCTTATTTTATCTTCCAACTCTGTAGCCCCAATAGGTCACTTGGGGTGCCTAGAATCCACATGTTTCACTTCCAAGTTCTCTAAGTGCTCTTTATTGGTCATCCCTGTTCCGAGCACATCATCCAGATAAATGACAACCTTGGGTAGACCTTGTAAAATCTTCTCCATCGTCCACTGAAAAGTAGCACAGTCTGATGATACCCCAAAAGGCAGTCTTGTATATTTGAACAAACCCTGATGGGTATTAATTACAGTGTGTTTCTGGGAACCCTCATCTAACCACAACAGCAAGTATGCATGGCTCATGTCCAGCTTTATGAAAGACAGCCAACCTGCCAGCTTTGTGTATTCGTCCTCTATGCAAGAAATGGGTATTTATCCAGCTGATACAACCAGTGTTGCCCATTCTGCAAGGTTTGATCATTCCTTCATTTTCCAGCCTCTTGATTTCTACCTCTACTTTTGCCAGTAAGGCAAATGGCACGGCACTGGCCTTGCACAATTATGGAATTGCTTCCTGGTCAACATGCCAGTTGGCCTTGGCTCCTTTGACAGTCCCTGGAGCTTCCTGACAACCTTCCGGGTACTCAATTAGGACTTCACTCAGGCAGCCATTTTCTAATCGAAGAATGTTGAGCCAATCAAGGTGAATCTTTCTCAACCAATCTTTCACCCCATCAAGCTTGGGCCCAAGCCTTTTACTACAATCAGTGGTAACTGAGGCCAGAACCCAAGTTGTACCCTTAATCCATAAATGTTCTGTGGTATAGGTTCTTAGTCTAACTGAGGTCTCACACAAACTTAAGGATTGAAGTCCAGAGCAAGTTTTGTTAAAGACTGGTCCTGCAATCACTGATAACAGTCACACTGGTATCAACCTCTATTAGAACCGGGTGACCACGTAACAAGGTATTCATTTTGATTGGTTCAGATTTATTTGATTTGATTGTCACATGTATTTTGCTACAAAATACAGTGAAAAGGGTTGGATGGTGTTGCCACTCTCTGGTGCCATCTTAAAACATAGAAAAGTAACCAAAACATAGAAGAGAAAGGCAGAAAAATGAAACATGAAAGAAAAATTGTTCAAGTTTACAGTCCTTGTTGTTACATGCTGTGCCAGGGGGCCATGGGCCTGGTGACCAGGCACGAGCCCCTTTGCGTGCTGCTGCTTCTGGAACGAAAGTCCCAATGCTTTGATGCCATCTTGCCTCCACCGACACCCTCGCCACTCTGATTCCTCACTGGGCCTCGATAACACAGCCACCACCAATGCTGCCCAGTACTATACCGGCCCAAACTTGACTCTGCCACCTCCACCACGCGTCCACTTCAGGCCCACGTCATCAATGCAGCCATTGCCAATGCCACCAGGTCTCACACTGAGCCCAAACCCGCCTCCGCCTCTGCTTCCATGAATCTGCGCTGGACACAGACAGCACCGAAAAGCCAAACTTCGCTTCTGCCGCAGCAGCCGTGAGTCGGCGCTCGGACCACCTTGTCAACACAGGAGCCGGTGGGAACCCAGGCTCACCTCCGACCCTGCCACGAGTTCTCGCCGGGCACACACACCACCGATGCCATCGCCGCACTCTTCAAAATAAAAGAAAAGGGAAAAAAGAGAAACAAGAGAGAGAAAACAAAAGAAAAGAAACATCAACAAAAGCAGATGGAGCTCCAGGCTCAGAAGATGTAATCCACCACCATCTCATCAGAAAAGGTAGATTGTCGGATTTGGATATTGCTAAGCAATTTAACTATTCCAAACCAAACGTGGGTAGGCTTTGTAGGGTGTGCACTCTCCTGGATACCTGCCTGTGACTTTTCTTACTCAGTCCAGGCCTAGTGGGAATCTTTTGCCATCTAGAGTCCACATATCTGCAGCAACTACATGGCTTGCCGGCCTGAATCCTGAAGAAAAGTTTAACGTTTTGGCTGAGGCTTGGCGTTTTCTTGGGGTTTTGCTGTGGACTGACCCACAGTCCCTTTGTCCAGGGAATGACCTGATTGAGGGTATGCAATTACATTCGCTCAAGTGGTGTTCCCCCAAGCTCAGTCAGAGTTGCAAGGGTGTCCACTTCTATCAGCATGCCCTGTATCTCAAATGCTCCATTTGCTGTATTTTGTAATGACAAAACCATTGTACTGCATGTTTGAAGCCCAGTTGGGCTTCAGCAGTAGGCAGGCACTTTTGTATGGTTACATCATTAATCCCATATACCAAATGGTCAGTTGGCATCTCATTAAGGGTTAAACCAAAGCCACATGCATCCGCCAGTTGTCTTTACCTCACAAAAATTCCTGACACAGATTTCCCAGATCTTGAACTGCCAGGTAAAACCGATTGTCTCTCAGAATTAGAGGAGGCTTGGGGTCATAATATTCCTTAACTAAATCAGCCAACTCTTGAAAGGTTTTAGCATCTAGTTCCTCAGGAAAAGTTAGGCTTGGAATAACTGAAAAAGCTGCGGGTCCACAAGTTGTCAGGAGAATTACCCATTGTTTTTCATCTGCCCCAATGTCATTTGCCCAGAAAAAAAATCACATATTTTCCACATACTGAGCCCAATCTTCGATGGCAGGATCAAATTAGTCAAATTTCCCAAATAACGGCATAATGCCAGAAACGCTTACCCCAAATCGAAGATGCCTGTTGCGAGCGAATTTCTCAGGAGCATATATTTTTCTCTCGTCACCAGTGAAATAATTCCACAGAGGCCGGTATCCTGTCACCAAGTCACCCTTTATTTACACGTGCATGGTACCTGACACAGGTCCAGCTTCCTCAGAGCCAGCTCTCAGAGTGAGCAGGACCTCTGACACTCCTGTTTATATCCGTCAGCTCGGGCTCCCTGATTGGATCAGGTTAGTAGCCCTAATCAGGGAACTCATATTCTGTGAGGTTTACCTGGCTCACCTTGTTACAATCACTACAGTATCATTTCATTAATATTCTAAATAGATTAAATAAAGTTTCCAAGCTAGTGTGTATCTTGATACTTCCAATCTGCACATTGTCCTTCAACAACTAAAATTGGTATTTGAAGTCTGAACATTCTGCATGCCACCGAAGAGATGGTATACATATTTCTTGTGGCACCAGTATGGAATATGAACACAGGTTAGTGCATCATTCGTGGGTCCCACTAGTTCCCCAAGATCTGAGGATTCAACCTTCTCCCACGATTCCTTCCTGACTTCCCTTCTGATGGCAACTCTATCTGGGTTGTTTGGGCGAAAGTAGCTCATCTGTGAAAACATGAAGAACATTGTCCCATTCATTATTCTGACCCGCATGTGCTGGCATTATAGAAGATCTACTGTGGACATCAAATCAGAGTTGTGCAAAATAATTGATTCTGTTCCAATGCTCACAGGATATTATGCGAGTTTAAATATTTGCAAAAGGAAAAGCATTTTGAGAATGAGCTTAAAGGTCGTATTGCAAGCACAATTTTCATGCTCATTATCATGTTGGTCATTTGTTAAAAATAAAACCATCTGGCACTTACAAGCTTGTTTTGAGCCTGAGGACGTGTTGTCTCCCTCACTGAGTAGATTGATATTTTCAAATATTCGATTCATCTCAAACAACTATTTGGGTTGGGATCTTCATAGTTGCCTTGCTGTTTTGTAGCCACTTATTTTGGACTCAACTTTCATCCTTGACATACTTTGAGAGTTCAGCAATTTGTTTATTTTGATTCTCCGTCTTGTGTGGAGACTTTTGCAGCATTAGGTGATCTACAGCTTCTCCTGGCTCAAGTTGGTTCATGTTTGCACTGAAAAAAGGGTCTTGATAATTAATAAATTAATAGTTTTATTAATACAAAAAGTTCACCTTCAGTAAAGCAGTTTTGTTTTGCTTCAGAAATCTATTTGCTGGCTTTATCATTAGTGTGTTATGATCATTAATATAAGACCTCAGTGCTTGCTCAAAAGGAATTTTTTGATGTAACATATTCAGGTTTGCACATTGTCATTTAACAGTAAGCGCATGCAAGATTACATAATTTTTTTGAGATATAACTTGCCAAAATCCTCAGAATGCATTTTGTTTCATGAATTCAATTGCTCCAAACCATTTTTTTCGCCTGCATTTGGAAGTTCTGTGCAAGTGAAAATTCATCAAACTATGTGATTTTGTCTTGCAAAGGCCTACTTCAGAGACACGTGAGATGGATTTTTTTAATAAGTGCACCTCCATCATAATTACATCTCTTCACCGGTCAAAATGTTGCGATTGCTGCATCAAACATGTTTGCATTGAAGTGAACAATTTTGATAGCACTGGAAAAGGGACACTGGAAAAGGGTAGGTCATATGGTTTTTTAAAAGAATACCAGTGTCTTCCTCAAGTCAGTTAACTGGGAAGTTGTAAACATACATACATCATTCACAGTGAGTTGTTTAAAGGTGTTTTCCAAATGTGCCACAAGGTCTGACTTGCGTTCCAACTGAGGTGAGTATCTTATGGCATCCTTCACTTAGTTATAAAGGAAGTTCTTTTTAAATGGAACCACACACAGTCCAAATGTGAAAATCTCCAAGCTCACACAGTTATAGATGAAAAGTTAACAGCTGCTGTCCCTAAGGTTCTCAATCAAAGTCAGTGATACCATTGCTGAAATATGTCCAATCACTCATAGCACAAAACGTTCCAAGAAATGATATCATATTTCCCTGGGATGATTACAAAACTTATTCTGAAAAGCATTCTTGGGATATGTCTTTTGCTTGAAGCTTATCCTAATGAAGAATCACCAGAATGTAAACTTTGCCTTCTTCCTGCAGATGCTGCCAGACGTGCCGAGTTTCTCCAACAACTTCTGCTTTTGTTTCATATCTCCAGCAACTGCAGCTGTTTGTTTGATTTCAACTCATTACCTGCTTTGCCTAAGTTGTTGATCTTGTATTAAGCCAATGATGTTGCGTTCGTGGATTTTCAGAAGCAGTTTGTCCCACGTAAAGATGGCTGCATAAGGATCGGGCTCATGCAATAGATGGAAATACATTAAACTTGGATAAACTTGAATTAATTGAAAGAAAACAAGGAGCAGTACAAGAGGGAGATCAGCATTGAAAGCAATGCTGTTAATTATTTTTATCAAAATGGGTGCAGGGATTTATAGACTTATAGTCTGTTGTGAATGGTGCCGAGCATTGCATAGTCATCAGTGAACTGGTATTCTCAGGTTACAGTCTGTTAGCAGAGTCCAGGATGATCCCCAAGGACCTCATTAAATGTGATCCTAGAGACTGAGGGTCACAGACAAAGTGGTTCTCAGGATTGACAGGAATTAAATTCTTACAACTTCATCAACAGAATTATATGCAGGCCTCAAGATTTTTTTTTAGAAAAGACAAGAATCATGCTTGCCCCATAATATAACTGACCTGCTCTCAGCCATACAGCCTCACTACAGATGTTCCTCAGCGTAGTATCCTGGGCCCAACATCTTCAGCTACTCCATCAATGATGTTTCCTCCATCATAAGGTAAGAGGTTCACTGATGACTATGCAATACTCAGCACCATTCACAACTCCTCAGATACTGAAGCATTTGTGTCCAAATGCAGCTACACCGGAACAATATTCAAACTTGGACTGACAGGTGGCAAGCTACATTCACACCACACAAATTCCAGGCAATGATCATCTCCAACAAGACAGAATCTAACCATCACCCCTTGATGTTCAATGGCATTACCATCACTGATTTCCCCCATTATCAACATTCTGGGATTACCATTGACCAAAAAACTGAACTGGACAATCCATATAAATATTCCGGCTACCAAGAACAGACAGGGAGGTAGGATTCTGCAGTGAGTCATTTACCTTCTGACTCCTCAAAGCATTGTCCACCATCTAAAAAGTGCATGCCAGGAGTGTGATGGAACATTCCTCATTTGCCTGGGGAATGACTTCACTTCCAACAACACTCAAGAAGCTTGACAGCATCCAGGATAATGTATCCCAGTTGACTGGCATCACATCACAAGTATTAACTCCCACCAGAATTGCCATATGATGAGAGCAGTGTGTACATCTACAGGATGTACTGCAGCAACTCATCGAGGCTCTTTAGACGGCAACTTCCAAATCTGCACCTCCTACCACCTAGAAAAATAGATATGTGCAAGTTCTTTCCAAGTCACATATCATTCTGACTTCGAGATATCATCATTTCTGGCTGGACTGAAATGTTGCTGTGGTTCATAAAGGCAGCTCACGACCAATTCCTCAAGGGCAAATAGGGATAAGCAATAATTTCTGGCCCAGCCAACAACTCCCACATCCTGCAAATAAATGAATAAAAATATCTAGTCCTCCAGCAGTCAGCGTAAGCCACACCCAAATGCATACATAAGATCTTTTTACAATCAAAGTGAGAAGAATGCCACATAAATTAAGACAGTGAAATCATTTTGAGACAAGTGACTCTCATGTTCTTTCTCAAATTATCTTTGACTTTCAATACTTTCATTTTTGACAATGTTGGCAGAAACTGGCAAACCTAATGAAGAGACCCATCTCAGAATTAGGTGTTTCAGTTTTGTGAGTCATGATAATTTTCATATGTTTCTGGCATGGTAATGGAGAACTTGCTGAGTTCATCTTCATTTCAGATTTTATTCACTCATGGGATGCTGGCATTACTGATGGGCCTGCATTTATTGCTCATCCCTAATTGCCCAAAGGACAGTTGAGGGTGAACCACATTGCGGTGGGTCTGGAGTCACCTGCAGGCCAGAGTAAGTAAACACAGCAGATCCCTCTCCTTCAAGGTCATCAGTAAGCCTGATGGGTTTTGTTTTAGCATAATTGACAGTGGTTGCATGGTCATCATTGGACTAGCTTTTTATTCCAAACTTTTACCTAATTCAAACTTCACCATCTACTATGATGGGATTCAAACTCGAGCCCTCAGGACAGTAGTGTGGGATTCTGTTACTAATCCAGTAACATTTCCACAATACCATAGCCTTCCCCTAGTTTTGCAGTTTATTTTTTTCTCCCATTCCTAAATAAACTCCAATATAAAATTGCTAGTGGTAATAATAATATCTAAAACCCTTCCAAACCAGTTGAAACTGTGTGGCTATTTCAGCATGCATGTCATGATTAATGCACCTTTTCAGATTGGATACACCTGACACATTGGTTTACCATCTCCCACAAGGGTAACGATGGAGGTCCACTATGAAGATTTCCACAGTCTTCAATCAATATTGTGGATTTAATTCTCTTCCTTTGGTCCTACCAAATTTTATTCTCACTGCTATTAAAAATCTTCATTTTTTTTCTAGGTTTGTTGTCCTGTTTAGATAAGAGTTGGTTACTTTGGGTTTCTAATTCTTCCCCATTTGTCATCAATGGTAATGAATAATATAGCACATTAAAAAGCGAGGATATCCTCCTACATTGGACACCTCTCACACACACAGCAGCATCGAGCACTCCATGCAATAGATCAGAAAACTCAACAAACTAAAAAATTTCATATTAGAAGGTATCATCACTTCTACTTGTGGTGTGCCATTAAAGTTGCACCTAATAAAAATTGCAAGCAGTCTTCACAAAGGAATGCTTACAGAAAAGGCTAGTAAAGGAAGGCAATGATGCCGCAAAATAAGCCACACAATCTTTACACAGGCCAGGAGAGAAGCATTCATACACAAAACGCAGGACATCAAATGAGAGTAGGCAGGTCCAGTGCCCACCTAATGTTGACAGAGGCAAAAGGAACTGAGGCAGTTATTATTTATGCTTCAACTGCCGTGATGGAGGCACCACAATGTGAACAGGCAAGGTCCATTTGGCAACTGAAGAAGATTGAGCTGTGTCCACAGGACAGTGATCAGTCAGAGACCATTGGGGAGTGGACAACATCCGAACAGTGACCACAAGAAGAGTGGGCAGTGCCAGACAGAAACAGGCATTCCACGTAACTAAGCTCACTTCTCTGTTTTCTTGTTCAAAACATTGCTGCAGAGTCAACGTTAAAATCAAGATAAAGCTGTCAAGATCACTCCTTTAACACCAATCACTAAAGAGCACAAGTCCAGAAAACATATTTAATCAAATTAGCCGCATGGGTGACTAATTGTACTTGACTTTTATTGTTTTGTATCTAACTTAAACTCTAAAACAAATAACAGAAGAAAACGTACTTGTAATAGTAGATATCGGAGCCCGCACGAACCCAATGTGGTCTTCCACACAGTGCCTCATGGACAGAATACATCACTGGCTGCATACCTGCAACACAGCACACATAAAGATTAATTTTATTTGTAACCAAAAGAGTATTTTGTATTGCAGTGTTTCATAGATCAAAGTGGAACTAAAGCTTATTCAGAATTTCTCTGATAGAATTGAATCCTCAGACAATTAATAAATTTGCTTCCTTGAATCTTCATTAATTCAACTACCTCCTACTTGCAGAAACCCATGCCCTTCACATTTACCAGTGAAGCCACTCCAGCGACCCCGGAATTCTTTAGCTCACCCTTAGAAGACAATTCCATTCCATTGTATATGTGTCTGAAAGGGTTAACATTGGTTAACAGCATAAGCGCCACCAACTGTGACAATAGCACAAGTATCTGGGCAGAATAAAGGAGCTGACAGGAGGCAGACCTCAGGCTACTGTGCTTCTCAGTCTCTGTGGTAATAAAGGTAACATTCCTGTAAACAATAAATAATTGCACTAATGCAATAAAAGCTCATTTGTTTGCTCAACAAGACTCTTCAAATTAGACCAACAAAGATGGCTATCCTCATCCATACCCTAGCATTTCAGACTCTGTCTCTCTCTCTTTCTCTCTCTCTCTCTCTCTCTCACACACACACACACACACACACACACACACACACACACATGGTGGCAGTGTTGGACCCCCGCCACAGAATACTGTGCTACAGTGACGAGAACGGTTTCTGAAAATGCCAACTAAGAGTGCTAAGAAAAATTAGTCTTAAGCTTTCATGAAACAATAAGAAACAAATAGAAAAAGAAATGTTCATGACCCAAAAGACTGCAAGATGGATACTGTCAATTGCTGATGACAGCAAACCCCATATTGCTCACGGCAACACTCAACACAGAAGAATATTTCAAAGAATAACACAGAAAGCATTTCACACCTGACAGTGAGGCTACTATGGCGACTTAAATTTCAGAATTCATAAGAGACTGGACTGTTATAGGTGCCACTAAGTCAGGTACAAAGTTACAATAATCCCAGAGAGCCATTCTTCCATTAGAGAGGGAAGGGTGGCTGATGGTGGCTTAACCTGAGGATTAGCACACCACAGGCAATGGGCGAAGTTGAGGAGGAGGTAATCTCCGCTGATATGGGAATTGAACCCATACTGTTAGCATCAATCCACATTGCACATCAACCATCTAGCCTACTGTTACTAAGTTAAAAACCCTCCTGTTCAAGAGAGTATTATAGACTTCAGACCATCAGGAAGAAAATCTAAGTGTACCATCTTCTACCCAACAAAGTACCATTATATTAAGTTTGAAGCAAACACGTTCAGGGACATTATTAAAATGTTCAGATCATCTGAATTTGTAAAGTCAAAGACTGTGGGAGGGATGGGATACAGTAAATGTGAAATGATAATTGTACAAGGGATAAAAAGATTTGGGGAGGGGGAGATATATATGGGTCTGAAAAGATCTAAAATGCTTAACGCTTGATTGAATGAAACAAGCACCACATATTTTGATGATATAAACAGAGCAATGAAGGAGCTGGTAGTAACAGGGGTCATATTCACATAACTGGTAAATAGTCACAATAATGCAATAAATTTTGTATTGTTTTCCCAGTAAGACTCTTCAATCCTCAACTATGTTATAACATTTCGGGCCTGAATGAACCCAAACACACAACATATTCCATTCTCAGTACCTGTGTTGATTAACAGTGAATTTTGAAGGGTCAGTCCTCACTATATACAAGTTCTACTTTCTAAACTTTATGACTCTAAACTATATTTTCTTCAGTCTTAGTGCGGAATGCTCTGGCAGGCTTCTTTGAAACTGAAAAAGAACAGTCGTTGAATTTTGATCCAAATTTGCAAAGCTTTTGCAAGTTTTGTGAAATTCATGCCCAACCATATTGTTTTTAAAACACTCTGACTCACATTTAAAGAGAAAGAAGAAGATGAAACTACAGCTTTATCATTAAATGGTGTGTTAGTGTGCCAGACCCTTGAATCGTGTTAATGTTTGGAACATATCTCTTCAATCCAGTCACTGGCATGAGTAATATAACTGTCTTCATGGAAGTCAATATTAAGAGTTCCTACTTCATGTTTGAGTAAATGGTTTTGCCAATATCACACCATAGTGTATTGTGAAATTGCATAATGGCTGTAGCATCATTTTGTGGAAAATCTTGAAATTCAACAGTCAATTTCAAGTTCAAGAGATGGTACGCTTATATTAATATAACTATGTCACATTCTGTGAAGCTCATTTAAAGTATAAATGATTTGATGTGGTTTCAAATCCATTTTAACATTTAGACGAAGGAATTTGTCCACAACAGTTGAATTACATGAATATAAATTTACTTCAGCAAGAAAATCCCCTCAAGCCGCTGAATTATGAAACTACCGTGAAACCAGGCTAAGTGTGATACATGAAAACATGAAGTGTCTAAAACCATATTAAACTACAACACACTCCAGACAGATCAACAATGTATTTTATTTATGGGAAAAAGTGCATGTATTGTATTGAGTGTCTCACTGTAGCAGTATATAAATATTTATCATAATTATTCATCTTGGACTGTATGTTCAAAAGAAGTATAATAGTTGCAAGTGCATGAATCAAAAGAGTATATTCCACACACAGCATACCTACAGCTATGCAAAATATAAACTGCAAATGACATATACCTAATGCCACAGTACATAAAGCCACAGGATAAAGTGCTGCAGTAGCCAGATTATCAATTTGAGCCAAGAATTATCCATTCAAAAAAGCTGTTTACTTTCTACATATTCAATTAAACAGAGCTGCTAGAAACAAGTTGTGCTGCAAAATGGTTTTGAGCGAAGTGGCCTCAAAAACCAAGCTTTGTGGTTTTCATTCTATTGAGGACAGGGTGCCAGTGCTGGAACCAGGTGCTAAAAGCTGCTCAATGCAGATTTATCATTTATCAAGTTGGATGAAGATTTACAAACAAATGGAATAGGAGCAGAAGTTGACAATTTGGTCCCTTGGTCCTGTCCATTATTTAATGAGATCATGGCTGATTTGTCTGTGTTCTGAGATCCACACTCCCACCTGCCCCAGTAACTTTTGATTCACATGTTTTGCAAATATCCATCCAACTCCATTTTCAGAATATTTAATGAGCCAACCTCCACCACTTACTGCAGTAACAAGTACCAAAGTCACAGCCCTCTGAGTGGATAAGATTTCTCTTCAAAAAAAAATAAAGAACTGCGGATGCTGGAAATCAGAAACACAAACAGAAATTGCTGGAAAATCTCAGCAGGTCTGGCAGCATCTGTGAAGGAGAAAACAGAGTTAACGTTTCGGGT
>JAHRHZ010000047.1:6954256-6995521 GCA_024137785.1 Ginglymostoma cirratum | reverse complement strand
GGTGACCCTTCGTCAGTTCTGAGGAAGGGTCACCGGACCCGAAACGTTAACTCTGTTTTCTCCTTCACAGATGCTGCCAGACCTGCTGAGATTTTCCAGCAATTTCTGTTTGTGTTTCTGATTTCCAGCATCCGCAGTTCTTTCAGTTTTTCTTCCTTAAAGCTTTATGTTTGTGAACTCATGAGGATGGTTGACCTCTTGGTCACATTGGTAGAATTAAACTTCTCTCACAGTCTTCTCCCTCACATGTACCTCATTCACATCTGTGTTTTTTTAAGGGAAGGCTGCACATGTTAGGATAACATCTTCAAAATTTGTCGAACTCCACTTCAGAATTCCAGGCCATGAAGGTAGGCCACTAGCACAAAAATCCAAGTGTATTTTTATATACTCGTTTGAAAACCAAATTTAAATTAAACCTTTTTTTTAAAATTCATTCATAGTATGAGGGTGTTGCTGGTTAGGCCAACATTTATGGCCCTTCCTTAATTGCCCAGAGGACAGTTAAGTGCCAACTGCATTGTTCTGGATATGAAGTCACACGTAGGCCAGACTAGGTAAGGATGGCAGTTTCCTTCCCTAATGAACATTAGTGTGCCAGATGGATTTTTACAACAATTGACAATGGAATCATAGTCATCATTAGACTCTTAATTTTGATATAAACCAAATTAAAAGGTTAACAGTCCCTTGCATGGGCACAGTAGCAAAATTAAAAGTGCATACAAAATTTTAAAGTTTAAATTAAAATGTAATTGTTGGTGTAGATAATGCAGTCTAGCCCAACATAGCTTGCCAATGAGTTCTCTGTGCTCCCTATTAAAAGCAACCAGGCACAGATAAAACCTGCAATTATTTTCTCCTGAATAACCGTCCTTTCCATGATATCTTCAACCCCAGCAAGAGAGATCACATTACCTCCAGCCCAATAGATTATCAGCCTCTGTGCCACCTCTGGCCATACAGGGAACATTTAGGAGAAGTGCAGGCTTAGGAATTGGCTGACACACACAATCATACACGTTAGTGAGAAATGAGAAAGCACATTGAACTCAAAGAAATATTCATTATAAGAATTCACAAAAATAACAGTTTCTGGAGGTCTAACCAGGCAGTGTGGAATGGTTAGGCTATTTATTTTATGGGCACAAGGTTCAGTTGACAATCACCCTTTGCGCAGTGTAGAAATTTCACTTCCAAGGTGGAAGATTATGGATTTGAGTCTTAGTTCATAGAATCATAAAATGGTTAAAGCAGAGTTGGAGACCAATTAGCCTATTTGTGTCCCTCCTTGCTCTCTGTAAGAGTACCTCAGCTAGTCCCATTCCCTCAGACTTTCCCAGCAGCCTGCTTTTCTCTCCATCTCTTCAGATGTTTATCTAAACCTCTTAAGAAAGCCGCAATCGTGTTTCCCACCAAAACACACTTGAGTAGTGCAGTCCGGATCCCAAACACTCATAAGAACATTCAAACATGCATAACAGGCTTCTTTTTCTTTTGTCACTGCAGTATCTTTTGTTGGTTGTGCTAAATTGGGCTCCGTGGATTCTCAATCCCTCCAGACAGCTGTACTGAGCAGGAGGTCAGAGCTCCAGGCTTTGAATCCCAGATTGACATCCAGGTTCAACAGATGAAGAGAGGCATTTTCACCACATTAGGTCAGGTATTTGAAATACAAGTCAGGCTAAGGTCATTCCTACATTACAGCCTTCTCCATGACTCTGGCAACCTGGAGTACAATCCACAGAACCCAGCGGAAGAAATGGCTTCCATCACGTATCACTAAGGGGAAGAGAAAAACGTGCTGAGAGAAGGTAGGGTAAAAAGTTTATTTGCTGTGAAGATCGGCCGCATCTGGGTAAGATTATTATTCTCTGACCACAAAAGCGTTTCAATAAAAGAACTTGGCAATTATATCCTGCCGCACTCAGGACAGCTTGGTTACCAGACAACCATTTTTTGATTGACTTTCTTCTCTTCCGCCTGTGGCTGGGCTTCTCTTGTCTGCTTCCTCATTAGGCCGTTTCCTAGCTGTGCAGCAAACAGCAGCCGACAATCATTCAAGAGGCCTTAGCTGAGCTCTGCTGAAATACAGCTCCTCTACTCACTGTTTGAAGATGCTGACGGCCGTGTCCCTCAGCTCTGCTCGGAGCACATTTAAGATGGTGACTGCCTGGTTCAATAACTCTGTGATGCTGTAAGCCCAGGTTACAGAGCTTACCCTTGGTTCTCCCGAAAGCCAACCCAGACAGTTCCTTGCCCTTCAAATAAAGTTGGCTGTTCAGTCAATGCTGGCAGATTCCACTGTAAGGCTCAGACTGTAGTTCCTCACAGAAAAGCAATAGTGGAAAAATGGTTGGGAATTTACAGGGCAGTGTTACCCTAGCCATGTACTAGGGTTAGGGTCAGTGTTAGGGTTTAGCAGCTCCTCCCCACTGGTCATGGAAGCAATGAGCAGATCATTAACTGCCTGAAGTCATGTCTCCTATGACAGGCAAGGAAACAGGATGCCACCCCCCACCCCTTCTATGTCAAGAGCTACCGGTTAATCAGATGGCTGGAGGATTTTCAGGTTGCAGCCCACTCCAGACCACAGTGGAGAATTGCAGAGTGAAGGTAAATGCAGTTGGGGCACAGCTGGGTCAATCAGGCAAGCTACTGGGCAGAGATTGAAAGTGGGGAAGTGACAGGGTCAATCGTTAAGACCAAAAGATAACTTCCTGTGGCAGCAGCTCTTAGCGCTGAAGGAGACCTTCCACGACATCTCTGTCTCCCCATTCCTGAGCCCATAGGAAAGCCACCAAGGGATGCTAGACGGTCTCTCAAGTGGAAAGGTGACTGTTATCCTCTAGTGAAATACCAGGAAGGTGGTTGGCTTGGGCTCAGCACACTCCCACTAACTCAGCTATTCTATGCTCAACTCCCATCCATTCCTCAGGGACCTGCACAACCCAAGCAATGTTTCTGAATCGTCTCCCTCTACCTCCAGAAGTGGATCTGCTATAACAATACCCATACTCAAATGGTAGTGAGCTCTCTAACAACAATAGCTGTACAAACAGCTACACTGGCAAAAACATTGCAATCAGTTTTAAGAGATCCCCTGACAGGTTTTAGTAACTTCCTTTCTCCAACAAGACCCAAACAATATGTGAAATAATGAATTATTAAGAGTTATAGTGAAGCACCTTTAACTAAAGGGGCAATCTTTGGTTTACACAAGCATTGCTCACACATTCGAGTTGCCTAGTGGGGGGAATCTTCACTTAAATAAAATGTTAACTTATAACCAGGTCTGCTCAGCGTCTGCTGAAAATACATCAAACTCATATTTCAGCAAGAAACACACAACAGAAACATAGCAGGTCACAGGCCCTCTCACCTGACAAAAGGAATCAGTGTTTGATGAGCATCAGCACTTTGAATAGCTGTCTTAGTAAACCCATGGTTGTGGAGAGCTCAATGAAGAGGGACTCCAAAACTGGAAGTTAAAGACTCACAGTGGGTAACTGAGAAAAGAACTCCATGAAACAAAAATAGAAGATCAAATAACCTCCACTTTTGAATGGAAATCTAATTAATTAGGTGGAAGTGGAGTTAACAACTGTTGAAAGAGATGATAAAAGTGGGAAGATCTATTTTCTTATATTGCCATGGGAAGAAGCAGCAGATAATTTTAATGATTTCAAATTTGAGGAAGGAGAGAATCTATCACTGAATGTAATAAGGAAAGAGTCTGAGAGATCCCGAAACATTAAATGAAATGTAACTTGTTATCAATTCTACAACAGCTATCTACTGAAGTGTAAAGGTGTCTCCATGGTGAGAATGGAGCTGCCCTGAATCAGCTAAAGCACCAGCTGGACCCCAGAGAGTAATAATAAAGCTTCTTTTTGATCTGAACTGGATAACCAAGTCTTATCCCTTTAATCTCCCCAAAAGGCAGACTGGGCTACTGAGAGGAGAAGGCATTGTTCAGTCTGTAAAATGTTCCATACTACCTTAGGTAAAACACTCAGGCAAAGCTGGGAAGGATATAAGAGACAATATAACAGACAAGAATAATAATGGCAGTGGAAAATATATTCAAGCTCTGCTCAAAAGGAACTGGAAGCAAATTCAATAACAACTTTCAAAAGGAAATTGGATAAATACTTTAAGAGGAAAATTTTGAACACTTGGGGGAGTAGAGCTAATTGAAGTATTTGAAGACAGTCCAGACAGAAGGGCCAAATGATTTCTTTCTGTGCTACATCATCCTCTAATTCTATGAATGCACAATATACCCCATTACACCTGTTCCACACATGGGCCAGTCACTATGCCAGTGACAGAATAAAAAGCTCAATATATTACATTCTATTCCATGATTTAAATCTCTTTTTCACTACTTGTAGCTCTGAGCGGGGCCCATGGTTTCCGGCTGTAACATTACCTCAGGAGCTGGTACAATAACACCACGAGAAATCTGCAATGGATGGATTTTCCTGCACAAAATCCTCTAATGAGACATTAATTAAGTCAAAAGTGGCATGATACTTAGAACTAGCTGTTTGAATGTTAAAGTTGGCAGATTAACATACTGTGCAGGAGGCAAATCTAATTAATCTGATTACGCAGCCATTGAAGCGAAATATTTCCAGAAAGATGTTGACAGTTGGATAATCACACCCACCTTAACAGGTGTGACAGCTGACTCAAAGTAATATCTATAACTTGATATTATTCTGATAACATTAACCTGCAAGTCTGATTGTTCAGCTTTCGACCTGTCTGAAGATCTATAGCTTATAGGCAAGAAAATTTCCATCATCCATACACAGCTCCACATTGAGAAGGGGCATGAATAGCTCTCATTTACCATGTTTAGAAGGAAATGTATTCTAAAAAGAATATTCTAATGCCATCTGGACTAACTTGTAATGAGTTTCATCTCTTCAATAGCACCTTTCAAACCTAGAGTCATATTGTCTTTAATTGCACACTAAAAAGCCCTTTGATCCATCACATCCCCACCAGTCGTCAAGCATCTGCCTATTCCAATCACATCTGCCAGCATTTGGCCCATATCCTTGTGTGCTAGGGCAGTACAAATGAGCATCTAAATTTTTCTTAAACATCTTGTGGGATCCTATCTCTACCACCCTTTGGGGCAGTGAGTTCCGGACATCCATTACCCTCTGGGGTGAAAAATCTTTTCCTCAAATCCCCTCTAAACCCCTCTGCTCCTTACCTTAAAACTATGCCCTTCCCACCCCACCACTACCGTCTACAGTATTTATAGCCTAAGAACAAAAACAACAGGCATGTTTGAACACCACCATTTGCACGATCCCCTTCAAATCACCCACTGCTCTGACATGGGAATATCCTATTGATATGAAATCTTGGAACACTAACTGCACAGCAGCTGCTTCTATACAGCGGACTACAATTTTCTTTTCTTTATTCATTCATGGGATGAGGGCGTCACTGGCTGAGTAGCATTTATTGCACATCCCTAATTGCCCAGAGGGCAGTTAAGAGTCAACCACATTGCCGTGGGTCTGGAGTCACATGTAGACCAGACCAGGTAAGGATGACAGTTTCATTCCCTCAAGGACATTAGTGAAACAGATGGGTTTTTCTGACAGTCGACATTGGTCATCATTAGATTCTTAATTCCAGATATTTATTGAATTCAAATTCCACCATCTGCCGTGATTCGAATCCGGGTCCCCAGAACAAAGCTGGGTCTCTGATTAACAGTCCAGCGATAATACCACTAGGTTATTGCCAATGGTATGAGGCTGCCTCTCACCATCAACTTCTATGAATTGCCATCAAAATGCCAACCCCAATAGCAACACCTCCATCCCATGAACCAATAATGCACAATGTAAATGCTAAGAAGTAATTGATCCAGACTGAATAGGCTGATCATTTTGTGGCCTAATTTCTGACAATGAGCCAATAAGTGAATGGAAGATAAAAGTCCCATATTGATTTCCCACTGAACTGCTTGATTATTCAAGATTGATGAGCCAAACAGTGTGTAGCCTAGAAGATCCCACAGGTATTCAGTGCATGAACGTGTAACATAATTATCAAGCAATTCTGGTTTGAGACAGAGTACACAGCAGAGGCTGGAAGGTTGATGTGAGTCTTGACATTGTCAGCAGCTGTGTCATTAACATTTGCAATGTTTAAGCCAGGGCACTTTAAGTATTAAATTGCGAGAACATAGTGCAATGCCTAGATGGCCCTGTTGGACAACTGAACATAGGAAAGCTGCTTGATTAAGTGTGTTTCTGAGGGGCAAAAATGCCAATTTTCAAGCATGTCAGAGGCAAAAGAAAACCTTTGGCCAAAGTGTGGCTCTGGTGTCCATTCTAGACTGATCTACGTCAGAAGAAAAAATGTGGCAATTTCAGTACTGTTGCAGTGTTGGTATCATTGAGAAATGATTTAAACTCTAATATATCATAAACCTGCAGCAGAAACCCAGTCAGGACTGAAAATCTGACATTTCTGTCGAGAATCAATGCATCCAGATGCAGCCAAGACTGAGAGAGTGGGGCGGTAGTTTCACTAAACTGGACCAAATCTAACCAGAAATGTGGACTAACAACATTAACACTGCATGCAATGGAAGCTTGCAATTAAAGAGATAACAAATTATATAATGGCAAGAAACCGAATCATTAGAAACCTGTACAACCTGACTGCATTCTGTTGGATAACAGAGATAACAAGGTGTAGAGCTGGATGAACACAGCAGGCCAAGCAGCATCAGAGGAGCAGGAAGGCTGATGTTTCGGGCCTAGACCCTTCTTCAGAAATGGGGGAGGGGAAGGGGGTTCTGAAATAAACAGGGTGAGAGGGGGAGGCGGATAGAAGATGGATAGAGGAGAAGATATGTGGAGAGAAGACAGACAGGTCACAGGGGCGGGGTTGGAGTCAGTAAAGGTGAGTGTAGGTGGGGAGGTAGGGAGGAGATAGGTCAGTCCAGGGAGGACGGACAGGTCAATGAGGTTAGTAGATAGGAGATGTGGGTGGAGCTTGAAGTGGGAGGAGGGGATAGGTGGGAGGGAGGACAGGTTAGGGAGGCAGGGACAAGCTCGGCTGGTTTGGGATGCGGTAGGGGGAGGGGAGATTTTGAAGCTTGTGAAGTCCACATTGATACCATTGGGCTGCAGGGTTCCCAAGCGGAATATGAGTTGCTGTTCCTGCAATCTTCGGGTAGCATCATTGTAGCACTGCAGGAGGCCCAGGATGGACAGGTTGTCTGAGGAATGGGAGGGGGAGTTGAAATGGTTCGCGACTGGGAGGTGCAGTTGTTTAGTGTGAGCCGAGCGTAGGCTATCTGCAAAGCAGTCCTCAAGCCTCCGCTTGGTTTCCCTGATGTAGAGGAGGCCACAACAGTAACAGCAGATACAGTATACCACATTGGCAGATGTGCAGGTGAACATCTGCCTGATGTGGAAAGTCTTCTTGGGGCCTGGGATTGGGGTGAGGGAGGAGGTGTGGGGGCAGGTGTAGCACTTCCTGCGGTTGCAGGGAAAAGTGCCAGGTGTGGTGGGGCTGGAGGGGAGTGTGGAGCGGACAAGGGAGTCACGGAGAGAGTGGTCCCTTCGGAAAGCAGATAAGGGTGGGGAGGGAAAAATGTCTTTGGTGGTGGGCTCGGGTTGCAATTGGCGGAAGTGTCGGAGGATGATGCGTTGGATCAGGAGGTTGGTGGGGTGGTACGTGAGGACGAGGGGGATTCTGTTTTGGTTGTTAATGCAGGGAGGGGGTGTGCGGGAGGAGTTGTGGGAAATGTGGGAGACACAGTCAAGGGCGTTCTCGACCACTGAGGGAGGGATTTTGTGGTCCTTGAAAAACGAGGACATCTGAGATGTACGGGAGTGTAATGCCTCATCCTGGGAGCAGATGCGGTGGAGGCGAAGGAATTGGGAATAGGGGATAGCATTTTTGCAGGAAGGTGGGTGGGAGGCTTTCTGTTGGCTTTTTTTAATTTATTCATTTGCGGAATGTGGGCATTTATTGCCCGTCCCTTATTGCACTTGAGAAGGTAGTGGTGAGCTCTTGTCTTGAACCGCCGCAGTCCACCTGCAATGGGTTGACCCACAATGCCCTTAGGGAGGGAATTTCAACCCAGTGACAGCGAAGAAATGGTGATATATTTCCAAGTCAGATTGGTGAGTGGCTTGGAGGGGTAGTTCAGGTGGTGGTGTTGCTATATGTCTGCTGTCCTTGTCCTTCTCAATGGAAATGATTGTGGGTTTGGGGATATCTGAGGGTCCTTGGTGAATTTCTGCAGTGCATCTTGTAGATAGTACACACTGCTGCTACTGAGTGTCGGTGGTGGAGGGAGTGGATGCTTGTGGATGTAGTGCCAATCAAGCAGGCTGCTTTGTCCTGGATCATGTTGGGATAGATGATGTTATGGATTGTGGAGGGATAGATGATGTTGCTGTAGCTACAATCCCAGAAGAAACATAGAGGAACCTACTTTCTCGCCTCCATTTCATTTTGCTTTGTTTATCTCAACATTTTACACCTGCCCTCACTTCTAATTCCAGCAAGGAATGTTGTGTTTTCTCTAACTGCCGTTATGTCATCAATCCGCTGCAGAAGCCCCAGGAGCACAACCCAATCAGCATCATTTAGAAGTAGTAACAGAATGACCATAACAGCTGGGGGATTACTAAGTGGCTAGCATAGAACTTTGCAATGTTTTTAAATAATAGCAAAAAGTTAGTGTGCAAGCTTTACTCAAAGCAAAACATTTGTGATCTTGCATATTATCATGACAATATAAAATAAAGGCCACTAATCTTTAAAGTCCCATCAAAGCCTCAGATTTTTGGGGTGGGAGAAAGTTGAAAAAAAATCTGTTAATAAAAGATTTGGGAGACTTTAGAAATGTCTGACAAAGTCACCCAACTTGAAAGTACTGAACTCAGAAATGTACAAAGAGAATGTCAAATGGCTAGGGCTGACACATAGAAAAGGCTATCATGGGATAATGACCTGGATATCAAAATTCATCATCTGGAATGTCTAGCTCACAGTGACAGCTTCCGATGTCTCAGGATGAGACGTTTCATTTACACATTTGCTGGCATAAAGGCTTAAAGACTGAAGCTTGTGGTGGAAATAGGAGATTGAAACCCTCCTTATCTAAATCAAAGGATAACAGGAGAATGTCGACAAGGAACCTTCTTTGTAAAGCTTCATTGTCCCCATTATGGAGAGAGGCCAGGTTTTCACACATTGAAACCACCTCCTGTGTGCAGCATGATATAGACTGTGGCTTTTTGCTACAGAAAAGCAGAGGCAGCCAAAATAATATCAAGAACAATGACTCACTTCCACTCTTTCTTTGGCAGCGGTGTCCAATTTGACATATTATTCCTTCCAGCTAGTTGCCAAAACATCAAAACAAGTCTGAAGTTTCCAATCATACAGCCAATTGATACCTGTTTCAATTTCAGAACTGGCTGTACACCTTCAGCTACGCGCAGACACATTTTATTTTCTTTCGATTCCTCCTCCAACTCCCCTCACTCTGTTTACCATTCCTGAATTTTTTGTTTGCTTCTTCCCCATCTTCTCTGCATCTTCTCTGTAACTATATTCCGCATCCTGTTCTATTAGCCTGATGTAGTTATGTAGTTTGATTTGTGGTTAGCACGCAGAACAATACTTTTCAATGTATCTCGGTACATGTGACAGTAATAAATCAAATCAAATCATTCTGTTTGTTAAGAAAGGGAGGTCAAACCCCTCTGATAATTAAAATTGAAATACAAGCCCCCAATCTGTTACAGCAGGAGTAGTGGCCCCATCCTAATAATTAAACCTAAAACAACCAGAGAAGCTCGCCTCACCTTGCCTAATCTGTTAAAAAGTGTGGTTGAATGAAAGAAAATCTCTGATATTCACTTTAAAGTTCAAGTAACAATTTATTTATTTAACCCTAACAGTGAACAAATTAACAGAATTACTGACAAACCAAACAATTCCCCATTAACTACTAACCATTCCCGAACTGAACATAACTCTAATGGGATGCTGTTCCAATTAACACAAGTCCCACTATATAACCCAAGTAATGTGAAAAAAACTAAATTAAATCTTAGTCTCTCAAAGTCCACACAGAATGTGTCTTCCGGAATGTTCTGCCCTCTCTGCTGTCTCTCCAGTCATAAATGCCTTTCTTCCCTGATCCAGCTTCTCGGTTTTCTTGGTGAATTCACCTGTCAGGATTCTTAGCTAGAAGTGCCACTGTACCTTTTACAGATGGATGGTGCTTTCTTAGAGCGAGCTTAGAGATTTCTGTGGGAGCTATCGGTTTATTTCTCAGGTGGCAATTTGTTCTCACTGATTTTCAAAAACCCTCTCCTTATATACCTTGGATGGCATATCAATTTTCTTACAATAGCATTGGTCTGAGGTTGTCAAAACTATCTGATTTAAATTCAACTGGCTTTTGATCGCTGAGTGCTTGGTTTAACTTAATTGGCTGATTCTAGCTAGATGCCAAAACATCAAAACAAATCTGAAGTTTCCAATCATACAGCCAATTGATACCTGTTTCAATTTCAGAATTGGCTGTGCACCTTCAGCTACACGCAGATACATTTTATTTTCTGCATAAATCTCTAAACTTAGAAAAGCACAGCACCCCTTAAAGGGACTATGCATTTTTCCCCCTATCATTTTTACAAACAAATTTTAGCTTCCTACCTTCCAATTCACGAGTACTCTTCACAACTTTGTAATATGTTTGATCACATGCTGGTGCATGTATGTTACAAAATTAGGGACAAGGTTTTTTTTAATTTTCTAAATAATTATCTGATTAACTCAGACACATCTGTCTAGAGTGCTCTTTGTAGCTTTAATGCATTGACCAGAAGAACCACATGCTTTTCCTTTTTAGACTATAAACTGAAATTGAAGTGAGAAATTGCTACGTAGCTAAAATATCAGGACACTTTTGCAACTTGGAAAAATCAAGCAGTACAAATTTTTAGCTGTGAAAAATAATATTGCTTGTCAAAGCAGTATTGTAAGACAGAGCAGCACAAAGACAGAGTCTTTGAACTAAGGAAATACAGCCTGATGATAACTTGGATTGGTCAAGCTGATGTTAGCTACAAATCTGTAGGTACAGGGCAGCCAGAGATATCCATGGCCAGTGAACTGAAAGCATCTCACTCTCCATGCGGTGAAAAGACAATGCAACATAGGACGCTTAAAAGGAAGAATTCGAACCAGAAAAATTTAGGTCTACTGGACAATCTAACAAAGTTAAGAACTACCATCACCTTATTATGACATCAGTGCTAAAAATCTAAAGGAACTGACAATTTAATCCAACCTTATGATCTGGACATTTGATAATCGGAATTTGTTCTTGATTTACAGTTTTCTTCACCCCAATATCTGTTTTAAATCATCTGTCTTTTGTCTATCCTAATTGTGAATGAGTGTTCATGTGTGTGTGTATGTGTGTGTGTCACGTATATGTGTGTTTAGCTAAGTGAGAGAGTATCTGGAGCTTTTAAGGAATACAGTATGAGTTGCATAATTGTAAATTAGTAATCATTCCTTTTCTCTGCCATTTGTTAAAGTTAAGGGTGTTATAATGAAAAAGAGTTATTTTCTGTTACTAATGAAACTTTTTTTAATCTTTCGTAGGACTTGGGCATTGTTGAATGGGCCAACATTTATTGCCCAACCATAGTTCCCCTTGAAAAAGTGGTGGTGAGCTGCCTCCTTGAACCACTGCAGTCCATGTGCTATCGGTAGACCTACTGTGCTGTTAGGGAGGGAATTCCAGGGTTCTGACCTAGTGACACTGAAGGAACTGCAATATATTTCTAAGTCAGGATGATGTGTGCCTTGGAGGGGAACTTGCAGGTGGTGGTGAACTGTTTTTGTCCAGAATAGTCAGTCAAGCAAATTGGCCACCTTGGCGGTCTCACTGGGGACAATGGGACACAATTATTGATGCACACTTCCCTGTTAGGTTGACACAGCATGTTCAGTTGCATTAGCAATTGTGAAAAAAACCTATCTTTTTAAAAATTTAAAACTCTGCTACACCAACCTCAAGAGTGAGAATACAGGAATTTATTCACCCTTCCAAACTTACCTAAATTGATATAGTTTTGGACATGAAATTAAGTTAATGAGCCTAAGATACAAAATTCCTCTGTGCCCAGAATCTCTTCTTCTTACCGTAGTTGAACTGACTATTGGTCTTCTCACAATTAATGATGTTGAAGCGATAGGGAATTCCAGCTTTCATGCCACTGAGCTTAAAGTAAAACCACTGGTGCTGAAGGTCTGTGTTAATGTCGGCATTCATGATCAAATCATATTCATACCTAGACGAGAATAGGAAATCCAAAGATAATAAAGGAGTAGTCCGTACAGTCCTCCAAGCCTGCCTCACCATTTAATGACATCATGACTAATCCCCAAAATGACCTCAACACTCTTGTCTAAGTCCCGTATCCTAATGTTTAAAAGTCTACGATAGGGTCTTACAGCATGAAAAGAGGGCGTTCAGCCCATCGTGTCCACACGAGTTATCAAGCAATTAACTATTCTAATTCAATTTCCCAACAACTGCCCAGCACACTATGGCATTTCAAGTGTTCATCTAAATATTTCTTAAATGTTAAAATGGTTCCCACCTCCACTACCCTGGTGATTGCAATAAGGTAGCCAGGTGGCCCTCATAGAATCCTGTTCACTCTTTAGATCTGGCTCTGAGTGAGCTGGATCAGTATCAAGGTCTCTCCACACGTAAATAAAGGGTGAGTTGGTGACAGGATACCGGCCTTTGTGGAGTTATTTCAGCTACGCATTCTGGCAACAAGTTCCAAGTACCCAATACCTTTTTGGTGAAAAAAGTTTCTTCTTAGTTCCCTTCTAAGCCTCCTCCTCTCTACTTTAAATCTATGCCCCCTGGTAGTTCACCTCTCTACTGAGGGGTGTGATAACGCTATCACTTTAAAAGATTATTTTGTCTTGTCTTTTTTTGAAGAGAGTTTGTAAGGCAGAGGCACAAACTGGCTACTGAAGATGACTTGTGTAAATAAATTGTCAAGTCTTGGGGGTTTTTTTAATCCTGAATGGATGTGTCCAGCTCTCACAGATCCATATTTCTGAATTTTGTTTTTTTTTTCAGTAGCGTAAGAAGCTGTCTGCTGTCTCAAAAGACTTAGAAGCTTCAGTGAATGACTCCTAGTTGGTTTTCTCTCTGAACCTTCTCTTGATGTTTTTTCCTCCTCAATTGGAGAACTGCATGTGAGAACCTGTGTCTGAATTTGCCTTTTTGCCAGGGGGTGTGTTTATGGGATGTTACTATATTGGAACAGTTAATTAGTGATAGGTACTGTATCTATTATTCTGTTTCGTTTTCCAATAGTTAAGTTATTCTAAATTCCTCCTTCTTCCGTTTGTATTTTAAGTAGAGTTTCTAATTAAATTGTGTTCTGCTTAACATCAAGTAGTTTGATCAGTCAAATTGCATCTAGAACACAGCACTTCATATCTACCTTTAAAATAAGAAAAAGTTAGGATCTAGGCTACCTTTTAAAATCTTTTGAGGGGGCCTCTGGTCTGGTCCATAACAAGAGAAAAGTTTGTTCCTATTGACACAAATCACCCCTCAGCTTTCTCTGCTCCAAGGGAAAAAAACTCAGCTAATCTTCATAGCTGAAGCACTCACATTCATCTCAGCTTTGAACTTAACAACTGATTATCCACAGCTGCCTGGGATAAGGAAATTTGAAGATTCACAACCCTCTGCAAACTTGTTTCTTCATCTATGTCCAAAATGATCAGCCCTTTGTACTGAGCTTATACCTGTCATTCTTTACTCTTCAGCCTGGCTGTGAACATCTGGTGACCTTTATTAGACCATGGAAATACTGCTGCTCAACTGCACCGAGGCTAACATGAGCAAAGACTAAGAGCAGCGACAGTGTGGCCATATTCTATCCTTTAACTATACATTGATATCGAGTAGCCCAACCAAAGAGGAACACCCCATATTTCCTCCATTTTTATATGCATTTTAAAATGTTAGACAATTATAAAACATTTAAGACAATATCTGTATTCAGAAGAAAAACTTGCGTTTATAAAGCACCTGTCATGACCATCAAACATCTCAGAGCACTCTCCAACCAACAACATACTTTTGAAGGGCAGTCACTGTTGTAATGTAGAAAAGAACACAGCTAATTTGCAAGGTGCTAATGACCAGATAATCTTTTATCCAATTATGTGCAGTTAATTGAGGGATAAAAATGCCACTCCTCTATCCCAAGGGATCTTTTGCATCCACCAGACCAGGCAAAAGACATTTAACATTGAAACAAAACACAATGTCTGTGAGATTGCGGTGCTCCACTGGAACATCAGCCTCAATGTTTGTGATCAAATCCTGGAGATGAACTCAAAATCTTGCACCAGCAGCAAGAATGCTACTGGCTGAACCACTGTCAACACATTGCAGTTGTAAATTATTTCCCTCTGAGCAAACGATGCTGCCAAAGCTGCATACTCCAAAGATTTTGCAGGTTATTGCTGCTAAGCCAAGTTGATCAGAAAGTCTAAATAAAAACTGAAATAACTGCACAGAAAAAAAGACTAGAAATTGCTTGAAAAGCTCAACAGGTCTGGCAACGTCTGTGAAGAGAAATCAGAGTTAACGTTTTGAGTTCAATGACCCTTCCTGAGAACTCAGTTCTGAACTGAGAACTAAACTGAACTCAGAACTGAGCTCTAAGGAAGGCTCACTGGATCCGATGAATTAACTCTGATGTGTCTCCACAGTTGCTGCCAGACCTGTTGAGCTTTTCCAGCAATTTCTGGTTTTGTTTAATCAGAAAGTCCCAGGTTCTGTACCTGACTTGGGTTAACATTTGTCAACCTTAAATAATAAGGATGGCACTGTACACGTCAATAGTTTCACTGTATGTACCAGATTGCACTATGTACCACATCTAGTGTCATGCTCTGCCTCACACTTACTTGCGAATTTGAATCGCTTTGCGAAGATTGCCAGACTCAAAATTTGAGTAGAACTTCAGGGAATTGTCATCTTCCGATGTAACCAATGGAAGACTGTTGAGGCAGAAGAAACAGGAGTAGCTAGTAGCAATGACACTCGAACCTAAAATAAAATTTCTGACACACCAAGCATTTATAATCAAACAGCCTACTTTCATTGCCTGACCCAAGGCAGTAATTTTATCTCCTAATAGTCACACTATTGTGACAGCAATGCAATGGAATGGTATTTAAAGAAGTACTGCTGCAATGAAGGTACTCATTTTGCTGAAAATGTTTTCCAGGTGTTGGCTAGTTTTAAATTATTGCCTTGCTAATTATGCTATAACTTGCAGTCCCTTTAACGATAAACTATCAAGGACACAGGTGGACATGTTATTTTTTCCTCCTCAGAGTCCGAGAAGTTTTCAGCTCCTTTGGGACAAGTAAATCTTGCAGTAGAAGTTTCAAATTCACAACATAGCCCTTACTTACCTACCTAAGGTGATACCTAATTCAAGCAAGGGCACGTACTATACCAATTTTTAGTCATTATGGACAAGGCTTCCAGTTCGTAATAAGGTTGTGTTTCCTAGGCACCATATTGGACAAACAGAAGATGGTTTAGCTCCCCTTCAAATTTCCAGGTTGTCAATTTTTTTTATTCTCTCGCTGGCCGGTCAGCATTTACCGCCTGTTCTTAGTTGCCCTTGAGAAGGTGGTGGTGAATGGCCTCTTAAACCACTGCAGTCCATGTGCTGTAGGTAGATCCACAATTCTTTAAGGGATGGAATTCCAGGACCTTGACCCAATAGCAGTGAAGGAGCAAAGATATATTTCCAAGGTGAGTGACTCAGAAGGGAACTTTCAGGTGGGGGTTTTCCCAGCTATCTGCTGTTCTTGTCCTTCTAGATGGAAGTGATTGTGACTTTGGAAAGTGGCATCATAGAGCATCTAAGGGCAATTTAATGGCATTGTCCGTCTAAAGGCAAATCTTTTCAGAATCCCTGAGCTATTGGGACTCATTTCTAAGATAACCCGATTCCATAGAGGTGAGCAAAAATGGAATGATAAGCGGAAGCTGATGTTTGTCATTTGCAACCCCATTGGAAAATCGCCTAAAAGCAGGGAGAAAAATTTACTGCCTATTTTATGAGTTAATGGTGCAAATACAAAGAAAAACTTGATAAAATGGGGGAGCAAGTTACTGCAGATGCTGGAACCTATACTAAAAACAAAAATTGCTGGAGATCACAGCGGGTCAGGCAGCATCCATGGAGAGAGAGCAAGAGAACATTTCGAGTCTAGATGACTCTTTATCAGAGCTGACATGGTGTGGAAGGGCAGCATTTATGTAATAGTGGGTGGGGGGATGTGGTTGGAGTGCTGGGCAGATAAGATGTTGATAGTTCAGATTGAGTGACTGGAATGTGAGAATGGCAGAACAATGGTGTATCTAACTGCCAGACTTGAAAGAACATGCAGTCCCACTGGAGCGGGGGGAGTGGAGAAGGGACACGGTGGCAAAGAATGTAACAAGTAAAGCTAAAAGAAAGGGAAGGAATGGGTTCACAATTTGAAAGGGTTGAACGGAATATTCAGCCCACAAGATTGTAAACTGCCTAGTTTGAAGATGAGATGTTGCTCCTCCAGTTTGTGCTGTAATTCACTGGAGCATTACAGCATGCCGAGGACAGACAAGTGGGTATGTGAACAGGCGTTGTGTTAAAACGACCGGCTACAGGAAGGTCAGGGTCATGCTTGCGCACGACCCAGATGTGTTCTGCAAAGCTGTCACCCAGTCAGAGTTTGGTTTCTCCAATGTAGACTAGGCCACATTGCGTGCAGCAAATACAATACGCAAGATTGGAGGAGGTACAGGTGAAATACTGCTTCACCTGGAATGACAGTTTAGGTCCTTGGATCGTGACCAGGGAGGAGGTGAAGGAGCAGGTGTTGCACCTTCTACAGTTACGTGGGAAGGTGCCATGGGAAGGGAGGGTGGTGTTGGTGGTCGAGGAATGGACTAGGCTGTCCCAGTGTGAACGATCTCTACAAAATGTTAGACACGGAGTGAGGAGAAGATGTGTTTGGTGATGGCATTCTGTTGGAATGGTGGTATAGGTTCCTTCGAATGTGAAGGCTGGTGGGATGAAAATTGCGAACAAGGGACACCTGATCATGCTGTGTGAGTAATGGAAAGGGGCAGGGGCAAAAGTATAAGTGATGGGTCAGATGCAGTTGAGGGCCCTGTCTCTTGATAAATTGGGGGCTGATCTCGTTAGAGAAGAGGAGATTTCAGTAGGTGGCAATCCTGTCCTGTGTGTTTATTTTGCTGTGTTTATCCAATGCATTGCATCAGTAAAACACTTACATTTGCCCAGATGCAGAATAGTTTGATAACCATTTTCTTCACAATCTGGGACCCCAATGAATCATCCTCTATCAGATGCAAAATGGATTGACTCACCTTTCAACATCAAAAACGATCTTGTTTAAAGTATCTCCAGGACTGACTAAACGTTGAATATCTTCAAATATCTTGTCCCTGGAACCATCAATAGGTACAGCGTTTCAAAATCACTTCATTATAAGCGAAGAAAAACATTTTAACGACTTTTGATCATGCGACCTGGATTTCAGGATCTACCTGGTAATTATAGGCCAGCTGGCTTAACATTGGCAGTGGGAAAGCTTTTGGAAATGATGACCCAGAAGAAAATTAGCAGGCAGTCAGTCAAGCATGGGCTAAT
The DNA here is from genome assembly GCA_024137785.1 of Ginglymostoma cirratum. Classification (NCBI taxonomy): domain Eukaryota; kingdom Metazoa; phylum Chordata; class Chondrichthyes; order Orectolobiformes; family Ginglymostomatidae; genus Ginglymostoma; species Ginglymostoma cirratum. The sequence goes on along the minus strand of JAHRHZ010000047.1, from coordinate 6,977,705 downwards.
AAAGAAGAGTCAGCATGGATTTGTTAAGGGACAAAGTAACTGAAATGACTTTTGTAATGAGTTCACTGGCTAGGGTAATGCAGTTGATGCTGTGTTTATGACTTTCAAAACACTTTTGACAATGAATCAAATATTAGATTTGTTAGCAACATTGAAACCCATGGGAAAAGGAGGCTTTAGCAACATAGATACCAAATTGACAAAGTGATAGCAAACAAAGAATTGTGACATTGACTGATTTTTGGAGGGAGGTACATTGGGAATTTTTCAACAACCATTCCTAGGAACCAATTCTGTTTACTATATAAATTTACCATATTTAATAGCTTAAATTTAGGATACAGAGCACAATTTTGAAATTTGCAGACAACAGGAAATGGGAAGTGTAATAAACACTGAGTGGTAGACTTCAAGAGGACATTCAAGAGGCTCATGATCTAAGCCGTTCATGTTTAGCAACTGGAATCTGATAGTGCATTAACTGAATTGGCACAACATCAGTTCTGCCACACCTATTTAATTAAACATGAGGAGACCAATATCCAGGCACAATCCCATGTGGGCAATTTTCTGCAGCACTTTATCCTGACCCCTGCAGTTTGTTAGATGGCTAACAGCCCAGTTTCTAGGAGGGTCACCAAGGTTTCAGGTAACTATGGAATTACATTAATCTAGCTATAGGATGACCTTGCAGAATGTTGTGTTCATGCCTACAGTACTATTTTGGCCCTGATCACTATACACCCAGTGGTGAAGTGATGAGAGTTGTGGTTTAGATGGGACATGTGGTGAAATGAGGAGACTAATATCTTCTGCCAACTTCTGTCCTGCCCTTGCAACTTTTACGTCATTCTACTTGCTGGCTGGCTGTCAGAAACCTCATGAGGAACTTCTTTGTTGAATTCCCCCATCAATGTTTGTCTTGATTTGGCAAAGCTGGTTAAATAACTTGCTCATGAGGGAGCTGTATTCAGGAGGGAGTGACTGTAGTCAAACAGCTCATTCACAGAAGTCTGAGTACTTACAAGAGATGCAAATACTGCCCTTTACGGGCTGTGTAATACGATGCTGGTGTACAGATATCCCAGAGGTGATATACATCCCTCAGCTGACTGCACAATTTTTGTGCTGTGCTCTAGAACTCTATACAGATCGAAGTAGACATTTGCATTCAAAGTAATGAGACATAAGGAACCTGTTATGGTACTAAACGATTTGTTGCTTTTAATAAAGGGTTTTTTCCAGAGATCATGGTTCCACTCCATACATACAACCATTGTCTCAGCCATAGCTCAGTACTTAGCTGCATGGGTTGGTTGGTTCAGTGGCTGGATGGCAATGCAGAGTGATGCCAACAGCACATGTTAAATTCCTGCACTAGCTGAGGTTACCATGAAGATTCTGCCACCTCAACCTACCCCCTCACCTGAGGTGTGGTGACCCTCCAGTTAAACTCACCACCAGTCATCTCTCTTTCAAGTGAGAGAGCAGCCCTATGGTCTGGGGGTCATGGCAACTTTACCTAGTTAGCTGTACAAGCGCCATGCAATGACTATCTAAAACAAGAGAGAGCATCACCACATTCTCATTCCATGAGATTATCATTACCGATGACCATTCAGATTGAACACAAACTCCAATGGGCCGGTCTCATAAATATTATTCGAGAAGGTCAGGGGCTGGGCATTCTACAGTCTCTTCCACCACCTTCCCACCCTTCTATCACCTATATGGCAGAGTTTGATGGAATATCCTGTCATTCTTTTTATTCATAATATAATCAAAATAGCGCCAGAATGTGGTAACTGTTGAAGAAGCTTTTCACTGTATTTTACTGTCTTATCCACCGTAAAATACAAGTGACGGTAAATCATTCAATTCAATTCAGATTTTCACCCGGACATGCACAGCTGCAACAATATTCATAGCATCATCCAAAACAAAGCTTGATCAATACGCCATCTACTTGCATTTATCAGAACCTTACCAAAACACCACAGTTGATGAACATGGTCACCCTCATCTTAAAGGGCAAACAAGACCCATCCACCATTGGTGTACCTTGGCTACAATGTGCTGTTTGTACAGAATGGACTGCAATCACTTGCCAAGACCTCTTTGGCAACTTTCCAAACCCCGCAACATCAACCCTTAGAATGACCCTGCAAGCAGAAGCAATGGAACTTCAAACTAAACAATATCCTGACTTGTACATATCTCACCAATCCTTCATCATGAAAATCCTGGAACTCCTTCCACAGGATGGGTTGATATTCAGTGAGGAATTTGCATCTGATGAGACTGACAGTGTAAGACCTCTTCCCCACTCATCACGTTTCTCTGGTTCTCCTTTCGTTGGGAGTTAGGAGTCAGATTAATGTCCTGGCTCTGTAAATAGGAGCTATATTACGGGAACGAACCCAGAGGGTGATTTGCCGGAGGAATAAGCAATGGGAAGGAAACCAGCTGCACCATATGCCTGGAGAGACAGAGTAACTAAGGTTTTAGAGTAGATTTGTAGGTCAGGTTATGGTTGGTTGGCTTGCCGAACTGGTTCGTTGTTCCACAGACATTTCATTACCCTGCTGGGTAACATCATCAGTGCAGCCACCAGAGCTTAAACACCAGGCGGGAAAACATAATAGCGCTTCATCGGAGGCTGCACTGATGATGTTATCCAGCAGGGTAATGAAATATCTGCAGAACAACGAAGCAGCTGAGCAAGCCAACCAACCACAAGACAGAGTAAAAATGGAGGAGGCCATTTGTCATTCCTCATGGACAGTTTGTGAATTTCCTGCTCTGACATGAATGTAGATTGGATGATATCAACAAACGTTGAAAGAACCAATCAAACATACCAGTATGAATATTTTAATGCTTTACCTCTGATGTCCGGACCACTGACCGGTCAGTGGCTCCTGATAGAGAGGAGAGATGTGACCCCAATAATCTGGAAATGCCAGAGTTTTGTCATCGGAGGCTGATTTTGTTTTCTCTGCCATAGTGGTGTAAACATATGGATCGTGGAATGGGACCATTTCTCTACGCATTTCCAAAAGCTTACAGCCAGCATCCTGACCATTCCGCTCACTGTCAATAGACCAGCTCTGACTGAGGAAGTGAGATCTGTCTTCACCAATCACATTTTGAATGCAAGTTTTTGATGAATTCGCACTGGGCCTCTGCATACACTGATGCATCTTCTTAATTTTATGTTTTGAAGGATTCAAAGTACATCCACCACTTGGTCCTGCAGGAATTCTGCTTGAATCTTGGACGGGAGAATGCTCTGTCAACCACTTGGAATCACTTTCTTCCCCACTGTCAAATGAACCTGAAGATATCTGATGAGTTCTTCTGTACCCAACGGAGCTGTGCGGGGTTGTTAAGTCTTCTGCAATAATACCTTTTTGCCACTGTTTGGAATTCTTGTGTCTCTGAGAGGCGGAAGTTGTGAAGAATGCTGAGCCTGATACATTATCCCGATCTCGATTTTGTTCATCTGATGTTGTGTCCAAATTCTGTGGGAAACAAAATGAGGGGATACAATGATGACCAATACGTATCTGCTAGAACAAGGAGAACTTTTTTTTTAAATTGTGTTTATTCCCAAAGCAAAAATGGTCGCTGTAATTCATCTACACATTCACAGTCTTACTAGTGACATAATGCCAGCATAACATTAAACTTTAAACTAGTTCTTGTGTGTAATATTCTGGAATTGGGATTTATTAAAAATAGAGCAGATTGCTTTTGGGCTGCTCGGTGAAGGCTTTTTTGTTACACAGGTCAGAAAGTTAATTTCACAGTAACCTAAGTGCATCAGTTCCAAAAAGTCATGGGATTTCAGTCAAGTGCCTGGGAAGAACCCTTGTGTGGTTAATGGATGAACTTTTATGCTTCTGACTTTATAACAGACAGTGGAACATATTAAGGCAATTAGTTTAGTCTTGACTTCAGAACAGAAGGTTCAACATTTGTTCAGAAGAATCAAAGGTTCAGTTTAGAAAGTAGAATAGTTTCTCCCAGTCGGGTAACCAACTCCTTCCAGTTCCGTTCAGGGGAACCAGTTACCTCTGCCAAAGCAACATTCATGCCACATAAATGCCAGGCAATGACAATCGCCAGCAAAGAAGACTCTAACCACCGTCCCTTTATTATCATCACTGAATACCTCACTATCAACATCCTGAGGATTACCATTGATCAAAAACTGAACTGGACTAGGCATATACATACAGTGGTTATGAGAGCAGGTCAGAGGCTAGGGATCTTGCAGTGAGTAACTCACCTCCCTACTGCGCAAAGCGTGTCCATCATCTACAATATACAAGTCAGGAGTGTGATGAAATATTCTCCACTAGCCTGGACAGCTACAGAAACACTCAAGAGATTTGACACTACCCAGCACAAAGCAGCCTGCTTGATTGGCACCCCATCCACAAGCATTACTCCCTCCACTGTTGATGCTCAGTAGCAGCAGTGTGTACCATTGACAATATGCAATCCAGAAATTCACCCAAGATCCTTCAGCAGCACCTTCCAAAGCCAAGAGCACTACCATCTGGAAGGAGAGGGACAGCAGACACAATCACCAGCAAGTTCCTCTCCAAGCCACTCGCCATCCTGCTTTGGAAACATATCACCATTCCTTCAGTGTTACTGAGTCAAAATCCTGGAGCTCCCTCCTTAACAGTGCTATGGTCAATCTACACAAAATGGATTGCAGCAGTTCAAGGAGGCAACTCAGCACCACCTTCTCAACAGCAATTACGAATGGTCAATAAATGCTGGCCCAGCCAATGACACCACATCCTATGACTGAATGAAAAAAAAGTAATTCCAGCTTGTGAAGCTTCCAAGCAAAGAGAGTTTGGATAAAAATCTTCAAATGGCTGAGAACATTTTGACAACTGCAATTGTAAAGTTTTTTTTAATATTTGTTCACTCAGAGATGTGGGCATCACTGGCTGGCCAGCATTTATTACCAGCCCCTAGCTGCCTTTGAGAACATGGTGGTGAGCTGCCTTCTTCAACTGCTGCAGTCCACATTCTGTAAGTTGACCCACAATGCCATGAGGGAGCATATTCCAGAGTTTTGATCCAGCAACAAAACGTTCAGGTGGTGTTCCCATGAATCTTGGCCTTGTAGATGGAAATGGTCATGGGTTAGGAAAGTGCTACCTAAGAATATTTGTTGAATTTCTGTAGTATATCTTATAGATAGTACACAATGCTGCTACTGAGAATCGGTGCTGGAGGGAATTGGCACCACACTTATGCGTGTGGTGCCAATCAAGCGGGTTGCTTTACTCTGATGGTGATAAGCTTCTGCATGCTTTTGGGACGTCACTTATCCAGGCAACTGGGGAGTATTGAATCACAGTCCTGAATTGTGCTTTGTAGATGGACAGGCTTTGAGGAGTCTACCACTTGCCATAGTATTCCTAGCTTCTGACCTGCTCTTGTAGCCACTGTCTTTATGTGGTGAGTCCATTTGAATTTCTGGTCAATGGTAATCCTCAAGGTGTTGATAGTGAGGCGTTCAGTGATGGTAACACCATTAAATGTCAAGAGGCAGTAATTAGATTGCCTCTTATTAGAGATGGTCATTGCCTGGCATTTGTCTGATGTGAATGTCACTTGCCACTTGTCAGCCTAAGCCTGGTTATTGCCCAGGTCTTGTCGCACCTCAGTATCTGAGGAATCATGAGTGGTGCCAAACATTGTGCAATCATTGGCAAACATCCCCACTTCTGACCTTATGACGGAGGGAAGATCATTGATAAAGCAGCTGAAGATGTTTGGGCTGAAGACACTACCCTGAGGAACTCCTGCAGAGATGTCCTGGAGCTGAAATGACTGACCTCCAACAACCCCATCATTTTCCTATATGTCAGGTATGACTCCAACCAGCGGAGAGTTGACACTCTGATACCCATTGATTCCAGTTTTGCTCAGACTCCTTGACGCCACACTCTATTAAATACTGTCTCGATGTCAAAGGCTGACACTCTCACCTCACTTTGGAATTCAGGCCTATTGTCCATGTTTGAACCAAGGCTGTGATGGGGTCAGGAGCTGAGTGGCTCTGCCAGAACCCAAACTGGGCATCACTGAGCAGGTTATCAGTGAGCAGGTGCTGCTTGATAGCACTGTTGATGACAGCTTCCATCACCTTACTGATGATCGAGAGCAGACTGATCGGGCAGTAATTGGCTGGGTTGGATTTGTCCTGATTTTCGTTTACAGGACATACTTAGGCAACTTTCTACATTGTTGGGTAGATGCCAGTGTTGTAGCTGCACTGAATGAGCTTGGCTAGGGGAGCTCAAGTCTTAAGTACTATTGCTGGAATATTGTTGGGGCCTAAAGCCTTTGCAGTATCCAGTATCTCCAACCATTTCTTGGAGTATATCCAACTGGCTAAAGAGTGTCATCTGTAATGCTGGGAACAACTGGAGGAGACCAGGATGGATCACTCAGTCAGCACTTCTGGCTGAAGATTGCTGTGAATATTTCAGCCTTATCTTTTGCACTGATATATTAGGCTCTTCCATCATTGAGGATGGGGATAGTCATGTCAGCTGACTTAGAAAGAATCATGAAATTGTGTCCACAATACAAGAAAAAGAAAGAGGAAAGCCTGGGGTAAGTAAAGATTAAAATAACTGAAATAAGAGAAATATTTCTCTCTTTGTAATGGATAGTGTTGGGAAACACATTGAACATTTGTTTTGATGTGCGTGTTAAGATCTTCCTAACTGCTGTCTTTATGCATCTAGCTTTATTTGTATTCTTCTTTTGTGAAATGAACTTGTGTTGTTAAAGAACATCTGCAGCCCTGTGTGAATATGTTTCAATGACTAGCCCTCATGATAACTAACCGTAACATCTGATTTGTCCAGTATTACCATTAGCTGGAATCATAACATTGTGAGACATAAATTAAAAAGCAACAATTATAATCAGTCTTTAAATGTTTTTGTTAGTCCCTGGTATCAATGAAAAGACTAATTAATCCAGACACTATTGTCAATGGAAGCACCAGTTTGCAAGCCATGTTTTCCCAAATCGTATAATTTGTTTAAAACAATGGCAGAAATTATTATAGTCTGGTAACTTGTTTCCTTTTGGCAATGAACAGACACAGTTGTTTTTGCAACATTCAGTCAGGTGCAACTCTCACCTTTTACACTGGCAGGTCGCAACAGTACCCCTAACAGTGGCTTTGCCCATGAACACAGCCTATAAGAAATGCAATTAAAGTGGGATTTACTGTCAAGTTCTGCAATATCCTGTCTATTCAGAGTTCAGATCCAGAAAACCATCTTGTCTGCCTCACCGAAAGAGAAATTTGATTATCGGAGTGCAAACACAGAATGTTGAATGCTCCAGAATGTTGAAAGCTCTTTGTTTAAAATTGATCGAACACAAACCCCACGCTTTCAGTTTCACAGCACAGCCCAGTATTTTCCTCTGTTTCAAGATATCTATCCATTTTTGCATTTGTTGGGATACAATTTCTTCCACTTGTAGCTTTACGCATGATAAAGCAGTCTGCATTCCACCAATGATTAAAGAATTTCTCCCAACCTGTCTTTTCAGCAGAGTTAAACATTTACTTACAGGAAATGATAAATAATTGTATCTAACAAACCAGAGACAGTTACTCTGAAGTATTCTGTTGCAGAAAAGTCGCAGCAGTGACATAATTGTTAGTATAAGAAATTGTCAGTAAAATGTTATTGAACTTTCTCCATTTCATTTAATCTAATTAATTTTGATTAACGGACCCCACACTTGTGCTGTTTAGAATCATTATAAACCAGTACAGCATACATTTAATTTAAGAATAAATGTTTTCTCAGGCAACAGTGCAACTAATCAGCAGAACTATTTAAATGAATTTGACAGTATTCTCATCACAGATTCCCCCTCGGATTAATTAATTTCAAACTCAATGACATTTTGTTCAAACAGATTCCTGTATCATTCATTAATATAAAAATAAAGTGTCTAGCTCTCAAACTTCCACAACATTATAATTTCCAATTTATAGAAAAATAGAATGCCAATGGGCAACCAAACAGCATCCTGGCAATAGTTCTCTGCAGCTCATTTTTCACCACTTGAATGTAAAGCTGCCCACACCTCAGCAAGGGGTAGGAGACAATTCTAAAACCTCCACTTCCAAGAAATGTCAACCAGATTAGGATTCTGAAATCCACACCTGAAAGGTTAGTCTAGTCAGGTGTTAAGTATTCTTGTAATTTCAACTGTTATGCTACATTTGCAGCCAATGCAACTTTGATCTCTTGCTTATGAGGTTTCCACAACATTTCCTGCATGGGGAGTCGGAATTGTATTGGAGAAGCCATCAGGTCACCTCATGTTTTGTTTGATGGGGTTAATCAAAAATAGGGACAGCAGTAGGCCATTCAGCCCCTTGAGCCTTCTTCACCATTCAACAGGATCAAGGCTGATCCAATATACCTCATGTTGGCTTTCCCACCCTTTCCCCATAAACCTTGATTCCCTATAACCCTTGATTCCCCTGCTGATCAAGAATCTCGCTATCTCAGCCTAAAATATACGCAGCAACTCTGCTCCAAACTCTCTGCAGCAAGGATTTCCAAAGACTCACAATCCTTGAGAGGCAAAATTCCTCCTCATCATAGTCTTAAATTGGTGCCCTGTTGTTCTGAGCGTATGCCCTCTGGTCTTAGACTCTCCCATGAGGGAAAACATCCTCTTAGCATTGAGCTTGTCAAGCCCCTGCAGGATCTAATACGTTTCAAAATCAACACATTTCTTTTCTTATCATAGAACAGCAAACCCAAGCTGGGACCCCTTCTGCAAGACCAGAATTCTCCAGGAGGTGGTTGACAGCAGTCTTTCTGCTTCCTCAAAATGTATTGTCCCACATTCAAATCACAAGGCTTTTTATTCGGTTTAATGGCCATCGGCACAAAATAATGCAGAATATATAGGATTTCCCGCTATTCTTCTGCATTTAGCTTTCCATTATTTTTACAGCTTTTTTTTGCCTTCCAGTTACATGGCTTTTTTCTCGAATCCCTTCCCATTGGTCCTGATCCAAGCCGAGAGTCACAAGGTGACAAGTGCCAATCTTGCTTGCGTGCAATAATATTACAATTAATACACATATTGCAATTAATATTGCAATTAATACACATTCCTAAAAAATAGGTTTCAGAAGTTTTAAAAAGAAGCTTTCAACACTCTTTAAGCAAACAATAACAGTTTCCACTGGCCTTTTAAAGAAATTACAAATTCTCCTCACTATACTGCTTCCAAATCAAGACAGAAATAAGAGATAACAAGGTGTGGAGCTGGATGAACACAGCAGGCCAGACAGGAAATTTTCTGAAGAAGGGTCCAGCCCGAAACGTCAGCTTTCCTGCTCCTCTAATGCTGTCTGGCCTGCTGTATTCGTCCAGCGCCATACCTTGTTATCTCAGACTCCAGCATCGGCAGTTCCTACTATCTCTAAGACAGAAAATAATATTGTATAATAAAACAGAAAATGCTGGAGAAACTCAGCAGGTCTGGCAGAATCTGTGGAGATAGAAACAGAGTTAATGTTTCAAATCCAATATAACTTCCTTAGGGGAAATAATATTGTTCTTCCCAATGATTATACATTGCCTCAGAAATAAAAGTAAGCCCAGACTCCACATCTTCTTGATGAAATAATTCACTGTACAAAAACTGAAGTATTTCCGATTGCAATGCCCGCAGACATGGCTGTTTTCCTGTCACTGCAATGCATGATGTACTCGGTAACAAAGCTGATACCAATGGCAGGGGTCTGAGAAGTAACTGACAACTGTCTGTTGGTGAGACGTGTCTGCAGCTCCAGTGGCGCTTGGTTTGTGTAAACAGAGATCACACATCAACCTTCCCAAGGCCGCTACAAGACAGTTTGGTTCTGTGGGGCTTCAGATGGCTGCGCAGTGACAAACTCAGCTCTAGGTAGGAATGATTGACAATGATGCAACTCCAACAACAACTCCTCTCTCTGACAGCGTCAATCTGAGCTGTGAACTTCTGATTCTTCAAACATCCCTCTAGCTTTATGCCAAATGGAATCAAGGGGCCATAGCAGCTAGCCTATGAGTTAACATTTTGGCCTCCCACCAACTGGGAGATAATTATATTTTTTAAATTATACTTTTAAATTATTTTGCAGAACATGAGTATCACTGAGAAGACCAGCATATCACTAATTTTACTTGAACTGAGTGGCTTGCAAGGGAACCCTTTTGGAATTAAGAATCATACATATTACTGTAATCACAAGTGGGTCAGAAGATTTCCATCTCTCAAAGGCATTAATAAACTAGACAAGCTTTTTTGACAACTGATGATAGTTTCATGGTCAACATTACTGAGCCCAACTTTCAATTCTGGATTTATTAATTAATTTAACTTTTAAGTTCCACCGGCTGCTGGTCATGGCCCCACACCACTATAATAAAAACTATGTACTGCAGATGCTAGAGATCTGAAACAAAAGCAGAGAGTTCTGGAGAAGCTCAGCAGGTCTGGCAGCATCTGTGGAGAGAAAAACAGAGTTAACATTTCGAGTCTGGTGTAATGACGAAGGAGAACTGTAAGTCTATTTTTCTCTCTGCAGATGCTGCCAGACCTGCTGAGTTTCTCCAGCAATTTCTGCTTTGCCCATTAGTCCAGACCCTCAGGTTACTAACCTAGTGGCATTACCACTATGCCTCCGTCACTAGCAGGAAAGGTCTCACAAGTAGAGATGTGGAGAGAAGCCCAGGAATAAAAAGCTGAAACCAATCCTTTGTGGGATTCAGAAAGCATTCCCAGTCAGTTCCTATTCTATTGAAATGACCCCAATTACACAACACGTGTGAAGGGAAAGTCACTAGCCATTAAAACCCCACAGAGGGGGTCATTAGCTCACTTGTATTATAATTTCACCAAAGTTTCTGCCAACTTTCTTGCTACGATTTATTCTACACTTATGAAATAATCAGAGCTTAATGGAAAGCTGCAAGTGATGGAACGGCTAGAATTTAATCTAAGAATTCAAAAGATGTCACGCAGCGACAGCTAAACAAGTATTTTATAACATGTTGAAGCGTGCAATTAGATTTAAACCCTAAATTTATTCCGTTGTGTGTACACCAGTGAATTTCCCCTGGGGCTGCTCTCGGATTCCTTTGAATTGGGTTTCTCTCAGTTTTGTGTACACAGCAACTCATTTGCTGGCTCACCTCATGTTTCTGGCCAGCTACAACCATGCATTATAACAATTAAAGATTGCATTGTTACTGAAAACCCTGGGAATGTTAATCGTCACGTTTGATAGACATGGTCTCAGGAGGTCATTAAATCTGATGTCTTATAAAATAAATGGCAGTAAACAGGGGGAAGAAAAATCTTCCAAAGAACGTCATGGATCCAAAGCAGAGGTGGAATTTGTAAGGAGAGGCCTAATAAACATTAGAAATAATAAACAAATAATGGATGAGCTGTAGCAATAAAAGAGGACAAAACCCTTGGCTCAGATGGAGAACAAAATGAATAAAGTAGTAAGTAATAATTTAAGTTAGCCACAATTAAAAAATGCTTTTTAGCGGATTACCTGAAAACTAAAGAAGAAACATTGAAAATCGGAATCAATTTAGGCTAGACAGCCTTTTGAACCTATTCCATAATTCAATATGGTCTCGACCAATTACCCAACTCAATATCCTGTTCCTGTTTTCTCCCCATATCCTTTGATCCAGGCACCCCAAGAACTGTATCTAATTCCTTCTTGAAAACTTGCAATGTTTTGGCCTTAACCACTTTCTGTGGTAGAAAATTCCCCTCTGTTTGTGAAGTGTGAAATAAACTGGGAATGTTAATCATCAGGTTTGACAGACACAGTCTCAGGAGGTTAGTAAATTTGATGTGTTCGAAAGTAAATGGGCATTGACTCAGTTCATATAAAGATCCACAAGGATACTCTGGAGCTGGTTTTCCCTGTAATTTCCCCTTGCTCTGTTCACTCAGATTTATTTTTAGTGCACGATCACTTTAAGTCAGCCATGTGGCCTAATATGCATGCATCTTAAAGGGACGATTAGCAGTTTGCCCACTGAACCCCATTTTCCCCACTTGCTAAGCGGCTAGGCATTCACCCAACTTAAAGGTAATGATGCAGAGAACAACAGGCCAATCTGAAGTCATCAAAATGGCATCCTGAAGGAAACAGAATGAAGCATGTACAGAGAGAAGGACTATTTGTGAATGAAGTTGTGATTCTGATATCAACAGCCACACGTCATTGAGACTCTGAGAAGAAACTGTCAGAGAGGTGTAATCAGCAGTCTGTACTTTATTTTATTCATTCATGGGATGTGGGCATCATTGGCCAGGCCAGCCTTTATTGCCCATCCCTAATTGCCCAGACAGCAGTTAGCCAACCAGATTGCGGTGGGTCTGGAGTCACATGTAGGCCAGACCAGGTAACAAAGGCAGTTTCCTTCCCTAAAGGACACTAACGAGCCAGATGGGGTTTTCCTGACAGTCACAGCAGACTTACAGTCATCATTAGACTCATAATTCAAGATTTTTATTGAATTCAAATTCCACCATCTGCCACAGTGGAATTTGAACATGGGTCCCCAGAACATTACCAGCATATGTAAATAAGAGTTAGTCCAGACAGTAGACAATAGTCAATCTTAGGTAAGGTAAACACAGAGTTACAACAGCCCAGAATAGGGGTAGTCTAGGATAGTCGAGCAGCCTCAAGAGTGCAGTACAGATATCCAACAACAGACTGAGGCTGGCAGAGTCCGTGAGGACAGAATTGGCAAGGGTTGGATTTGTGGCAGCAGCCAAAATCAGTCTGAAGGGCTTCATGAAAAAAATCATGTCTGATAACTCCATTCAATTACTTGAAAAGGTGACAAACGTGATGGACAAGTCAAATCTGGCAGTCACTATATTTTTAAATTTGAGAAAAGCTTCCAGACCTAAATGCATTCGAAAGTTTGGAAGATGTGAGACAGTAGAGATGTCTCCAAAATGAGTCAAGTTGCTTCTCTCAGAGGAGGAGAAAGTTTGATACTTACTCTAAACAGAATGAAGAAACATAAAGAGGTCAACACAGCGTGGAGCTGGAGGAACACAGCAGGCCAGGCAGCATCAGAGGAGCAGGAAAGCTGACGTTTTGGGTCAGAAACATTCTTCAGATACAGGGAGGGGGATAGGAGCAGGGAAATAAATAGAGAGGAGAGGTGGGTTGGGGAAAGTAGGTGGGATGGTGATAGGTGAGTGCAGGTAAGGAGCGGTGGGGATTGGTCAGTGGGATGAGGCGGATAGGTGGGAGAGAAGATGGACAGGTTGTGTCAGATTAAGGAGGCAGAAATGAGACGGGAGGCATGGACATAGGGTGAGGCCTGGGGTGGGGAGGTTTTAAAACCGGTGAATTCCAAGTTTAGGCTCCTGAGGCGGAATATGAGGTGTTTCTCCTCCAGTTTGCGTGTGGTGTCATTGTGACACTGGAGGAGGCCCAGAATGCCCAGGGAGTGGGAAGAGGAGTTAAACTTTTTGGCAACCAGAAGATGTTGTCGTTTGTTGCGTACAGAGTGTAGGTGCTCCACAAAATGGTCTCCTGAGTCTACACTTGGTCTCACCAATGTACAGGATGTCACACCGGGAGCAGCAGATACAGTAGACCAAGTTGACAGATGTGCAGGTGAACCCCTGTCTGAAATGGAAGGTTTGTTTTGTGCCTTGATTGGAGTAGAGGGGGGAGGTGTAGGGGCAGGTGTAGCACTTCCTTCGGTTGCTGGGAAAGGTGCCGGGGTGGTGGGGTTAGTGGGAAGTGTGGAGCGGACAAAGTAGTCTTGGAGAGAGCGGTCCCTACAAAAGGCAGGTGGGGGTGGGGATGCAAAATTGTCTTTGCTGGTGGGGTCAGATTGCAGATGGCGGAAGTGTCAGAGGATGATGCATTGGATCCAGAGGTTGGTGAGGTGGTACGTGAGGACAAGGGGAATTCTGTCTTTGTTTTTGCTGGGGGAGGGGATGAGAGGTCAGAAGTGCGGGAAATGAAACATAAGCCTCTGCTGAACTAACCAGAAAGATTTCAGTAAGACAGAAATTAGTCGCTAGTAATGTTATATCAATACAGATAGATTACTACATTTGGTGTTGTTTTATGAGCTCAAATTTTCCAATAGGAACTAATTTCTTGATGCCTTGTACTGGTCCCTAGAACTATTGATACCATTGGATTATGAAGTAAATATTCTATCTTTTAGACATTCTCTTCCTTATCAGCACCAACCATCTCCAGAAAGCACTATGTCAGTAAAATCATTTAATATTTAATCATGGCTATTGAGCACTAAAAAGGTCTAGAAACTCACCTTAAAATATCCAATAAGTTCTGGGCAAAGTCTTTCGTATTGTTTCAGCTCCTCCATGGGTCTATCAAGTTGTGGATTTGGCCTCAATCTTGTTAAATCTGTTTCAAGATCATCATCCTTAAACAAATAAGTTGGAACATATTCAAGTTTAAAACTAATGTTTGCCTTTGTCTAGCTCCTCATTATATTGAAATAATTCTCGCCACTTCATGCAATTAATTACTTTTTCAACTGTTACATATGCAAACACGACAATTACTGCACTTTTCAGCTGCCACAAATAGCTTAGAGATGAATGAATTTAGTGATATAGTCTAAGGCTGGAACACGAGAAAACTGTCTGCTTTTCTTCGTATAATATTAGGAGATCTTTGACAAGCATCTGAACGAGTGCATGAAGCTATAATAAACTCTATTTACCATATTATCTAATGAATAATGTTTCAGACAATGCAGTGATTCCCCTAGCACTGAAATGTCAGGTTATATTACATTCTCAAGCCCCAGTATGGGTTTTGAACCCAAAACCTTCCGACTGAGAATCAAAGGGTTCTGCTGAGTAAAGTTGTCACAAATTAATGCAAGCACAGTATGAAATTAATTTGATTTCAGGCAAAACGTTAATCTACGGCTGGGAGTTTCACCTACAAGACATTTTGTTTTCGTCTTATATCCAGTAACTTGCTTAGGTACTACCCAGTCAGGTCTTGCACTCGAGAGAGCAAGTCACCATTCTGCAACTTTTGTACAAAGTTGTGATTCTCCTCAATGAGTGGGGACTAGACACAACAAATTGCAGTCAGAGAGGTACTGTAAGGGCAAATATCTTCCTGTATTTCACTGCAGCTGCTGCTTACCATGAGGGGAATTATCTTGTGAACTATTTCAAGGACTTGCCTAGAGACATATTTGAGACTATTCAATGGAATACTATCGGTCCCTGTACTGACATCAGGGCTCTAGTGGACTCACTGGGCTTGGGTTAGTAATGGGGACTGTGCTCAGTGGGGGCAGGGTCACTGTGGGAGTGTTGGGTCACTATGGCGGTTGCGGGTGGGGTCACTCTATCACTGTTGGGGGTTGGAGGCAGGTTTGGGGTGTGACATAACTGTGCTCGGGTCGGGAGTCAATACCGGAGCCAGGAGCTACACTGGGATCTGTTGTTGCTCTTTCTGACCCTGGTGAAGGTTATATTGATTCCACCCATTTATTCCACCCCACTAGTGTCAAACACGGTCTGTAGAGATAAAGAGATCGGGTCTTGCTTTCCAAGGAGTAAGATGGATCTGCAGCTGATCCTAATGGTCTTAATAATTCTGCCTGACCGAATGCAGAGATGACAAGGTGTAGAGCTGGATGAACACAACAGGCCAAGCAGCATCAGAGGAGCAGGACGGCTAACGTTTCGGACCTAGACCCTTCTTCAGAAAATGCAGTTGTGTTTATTCCAATAATGCAACAAACCTTCTTATGAGCTAAGAACAAGACCCCTTCTGTTTGATATTCTGCAGTGGCGTATCCTCACCAGTAATCACTACATAGGTCCAACACAAAGCAAGAAGCCAGGGTGACAGTGAACTAACTGGCACATCATTTACCCATTACCACATATAGGTAAAAGGAGGCAGATACCAAATGGCATTAGGAGTGGTCATCTGGGGAAATACCACACTCAACACACATCTGCTCCAAACATGCACAGAATGAGGAAACTGTGACTTCTAGCTTTCACATGTGATTTATTTCTCATTAGTTTGTGTCTGTGAACCCATGTAACTTCAACCTCGGAAAAGGCTGATAATGAATGGATTGAAGCCTTCTACTGTTTTCAAGATTCTCGGTTAACGTTGTGATACTGCCCTTTGGATGCACCTATCCCTTTAAATGCCATTTTACATTGATTCTTCCACTTTTGGGCAGCACGGTGCTCAGTGGTTAGCACTGGTGCCTCACAGCGCCAGGGACCCGAGTCCAATTCCACACTTGGGCGACTGTCTGTGTGGAGTTTGCACATTCTCTCCATGTGTGCGTGGGTTTCCTCCGAGTGCTCCGGTTTCTTCCCACAGTCCAAAGATGTGCAGAGTAAATGGATTGGCCATGGGAAATTGCCCGTAGTGTTCAGGGATGTGTAGGTTAGGTAGGTTAGACATGGGAAAGGCAGGGGTACGGGAATGAGTCTGGGTGGGATGTTCTTCGGAGGGGCGGTGTGAACTTGTTGGGCTGAATGGCCTGTTTCCACACTGTAGAGATTCTGTGATTTCCGTAGTTCATTTCTCTTTGCAGTTACCATTACCTGTGTCTGCATTTATGAATAATGCTGTAAACAAGCAGATTTGGGATATTTCAGCAAATGTATTAATGCAATGCACAACTTCTCGGATACAAAGGTGACCTTCAGGGAGGATCTTGAGGGAGAAAAAGGAAGAAGTGGATGAACATGAGGATGCAAGGTGAGAAAACCAGAGCATGGGGTCTAGATGCTCAAAGCAGAGTTGCCTGAAATGGGGAAAAGATGGGAGTGTACAACAGGCTGAAGTTTGAGTAGGGGGTGCCATATTATAGAGAGCAAAGATGTTACAGTGATAGGGAGGGGAAAGGATTCAGAAACAATAGAATGATAATTCTATCAAATCCTCATTCTTTATGAATTGACTTCAAATTCTTGTCTAATTTCCCATCTCCTGACATGCCTCAGTTAACAAGTTGAATTAGAACAAAGTCAAACCTCCTGCCTCTAATCCAATGTTTAAGTGTGAATCAATTTAGAATACATCAAGCAGGATTTTCACTTCTGGGGTCCTGTTCTGTTTTATTCTGATGTCACCTCAAACCCCTGACTCCAGATACAGGCTACACATACCCAAATTTGCGTCAACAACTTCGTGATTGATTCTATTGTTTTCTTGCTTTGTATCTCCACAGACATCCTCTGTTCTCCTAACAATGGAATACTTCTTATCTAAACTCGATCATTGGTGATCAGTCCTTTGGTTCTGAAACTTCTACTCTCTGGATCTCCCTGTCCAGCTTACACCACTCCGAAACCTCAAGCCTATATCTTTAAGACTTCCTCAAAAGACTTCTTCTTGACTATTCCTTTGCTTCCCACTCCATCTCATCATTTTCCTTTTTAACACTTTGCCTGACGTACATCATTTCAACTTCATTATATACAGCTGTGTTTTAGAACTGAAAGTTATTTTTACAATGTATCTGCCAGCTGCACATATACTTAAAATCAGAGATAACAAGGTGTGGAGCTGGATGAACACAGCAGGCCAAGCAGCATCATAGGAGCAGGAAAGCTTGACGTTTCAGGCCTAGACCCTTCATCAGAAATGTGGGGTCTAGGCCCGAAATGTCAAGCTTTCCTGCTCCTATGATGCTGCTTGGCCTGCTGTGTTCATCCAGCTCCACACCTTGTTATCTCGGATTCTCCAGCATCTGCAGTTCCTAATATCTTTACTTAAAATCAGTGTTAGTTCCATCTTTCTCTACAGTCTTCATTTTGTTACAGTTACTTACATCTTCATTACATGCTGGTTCTTCATTCCCAATGTCATCTTCATCATCCTGATCTTCATCATCGTCTTTCATTGCAATGACCTCTATAGAAATACACAACTCTGTCAGCCCGATTCTAGCCACTCATCTCCATAATTTAGATAATGATGAATTTATTACCAGCCGTTATCCTTATTTTCGATCATCTGGAGATTTTATTTTAACTGATGATTGTATATTCTTATCATGGATATCATAATGACACTATGGCTTTAAGAGGTGTATTTTGTCCTTTTTTTTTTAATGAAGAGAGGTTGAGACAGAGGCGATAAGCGGTCTGTTCCAAATCAATGAAGTAAACTGCTTGTGAGGCCTTGGATTTTTTTTTAAAGTTGGAACAATAGAAGCAACATGAAAGGGTGGGGTCAGGCTCCCACAGAACCAGGGTTTTAGTTTAACTTTGAGTAGCTGCTGGAGTTTGGAAGCTGCTATATGTCTCTCCCTGCTACAGGAAACCACTGGAGTTCTCTCTCTCTCTGAGTTTTCTCTTGATGTTCTTTCCTCTTGGACGAGAGAATTGCATGTGAGACAATCCGTTTTTATTGAATTTGCCTTTACCATGGGTGTGTTTATGGGATGTTGCTATATTGGAATAGTTACTGGTTAGTAGCTATATAATCTATTATTCTGTTAAGTTTTCCAATAGAGTTAAATCGTTCCAGTTCTTTTCTTTTACTTGTATTTTAACTACAGTGTAAGAATAAAGTGTGTTTTGCTTCAAACCTCATAGTTTGAGCAATTGAATTGCATCCTGAACACAACACCTTACACTTGCCTTTAAACGTAAGAAAATGTTAGGGTCCAGGCCGTTTGCTTAAAATATTTTGAGGGGTTTTGGTTTGGTCCATAAGAATATTGTCCTTGCATTTTGGAGCTGAGAATTTCATTTATCTATTAAAGAATGTCCCACTCATTGACATTTTGACATGTCTACTTGGATCTCAGCAACAAAAGGCTGGGTTGTCCATGACGTACAATTATCTATAATATAGTCTGACATATGGTCCTATAGAGTTACACAACAAGTCAACTTCAAGGGTATCTTGCAGGCTTACAAACAATACCACCTAAACTAGGGGCTGTGTTTACAGAAACCAACCATAAAGAAGAATTTCAAAAATCTTGACATGATGGGTGCGTGGGCAACTCAATGGCAGATGCAGTATAATTTGGATAAATGTGAGGTTATTCACTTCAGAAGCAAAAACAAAAAGGCAGATTACTACCTGAATGTCTGTAAATTAGGAGAGGGGAGTGTGCAGCAGTATCCTTGCGCACCAGTCGCTGAAGGTAGGCATGCAGGTGCAGCAGGCGGTAAAGAAGGCAAATGGTATGTTGGCCTTCATTGCGAGAGGTTTCAAGTACAGGGGCAGGGATGTGTTGTTGCAGTTATACAGGGCCTTGGTGAGGCCACACCTGGAATATTGTGTGCAGTTTTGGTATCATTTTCTGAGGAAGGATGCTCTTGCTGTCGAGGGAGTGCAGTGAAGGTTTACTAGGCTGATTCCGCGGATGGCAGGTCTGACATATGAAGGAGAGATTGACTAGATTAGGATTGTTTTTGCTAGAGTTCAGACGAATGAGGGGGGTCTCATGGAGATTTATAAAATTCTAACAGGACTAGACCGGATAGATGCAGGGAGGATGTTCCCAATAGTGTGTGTGTCCAGAACCAGGGGTCACTGTATGAAGATTCTGGGTAAACAATTTAGGACAGAGGTGAGGAGACATTTCTTCACCAAAAGAGTGGTGAGCCTGTGGAATTTATTCCCACAGGAAGTAGTTGATGCCAAAACTTTGAATGTATTCAAGAGGCAGCTAGATATAGCACTTTGGGGCAATGGGATCAAAAGTTATGGGGAGAAAACAGGATTCGGCTACTGAGTTGGATGATCAGCCATGATCGTGAAGGCTTGAAGGACTGAATGGCCTCTTCCTGCTCCTATCTTCTATGTTTCTATTAAATCAATTAATTTATTTATCTTCACAGAGAATTTGATGTTTTGCCATTCTAAAATTAGTTAGCCTAGAGAAGTTATTTAGCAGTAATTATGATTTGGTAATCGTTAGAAACCCAGTTGTAGCTCTGAACAAGGCAGAACTTGTTCCTTTTATTGTGCTGGCAGTAACAGTATAAATTCACATAAAATCAGTGATTTCTAGAAGATTTCCATCTGTATAAGCATCATCATTGTGAGGGGCAGGGATTCTTTTGATAGCAACTCTGGATTTCCACTTCTTTCTACACATTTGTGGACTCCAACAATTGTCAGTAGCTTCACAGAGTGCTCTGGTGGATGACGATAGTATCACCTCCTGCAATGGCTGAGCAGGTTGGGTCTATGTTCCTTTGGAAGAATGAGGAGTGACCTTACTGATACATATAAGATCCTGAGGGGTAATGGCATGCTTACAGGGAGATAATTCCCCAAGTCGGGGAAACTGGAGCAAAGGGGCATGGTGTAAAAATAAGGGGTCTTCCATTTAAGATGGAGATGAGGATGAACTTCATCTCTCAGAGGATCATTAAATTTTGGGAGTGTGTTCCCCAGAGAGCAGCAGAGGCTGAGTCATTGAATGTATTTAAGACTGAGCTAGAGATATTTTAATTGACGAGAAAGTCAAGGGTTGCAAGCAGCAGGCAAGACAACTGAGTTAAGGCCACTGTAAGATGAACCATGATAGGTTCAAGAGGTTGAATGGCCAACTTCTGCTCATTTCTGATGGTGTTATGATCTTGTGTTATTTACAAACGCAAAGCCACGCAAGAATAACCAGAATTGTCACTTGACAGTGCAGAACTTGAGTATGACCGAAAAAAGACGCGTTTTGTTAAAAAGTTTCATGTCCTGCACTCCTCAGGACAATTCGCAAGAATAAAAAGTCAAGGGACAAAACCACCATTTATAGTGTAGGATGGTACAGTGCTGACTGGCTGGCCATTGGGCTCGATTGGTAGAAGCGTTACGATGGAGTTCACGCCAGTCTGATAACGGCAAGATGAAAGGCTTCAGCAAAACGTGTCTATTCGTTAATAACAGAAATACAGGCAAATTAACAGGATCTCACCTTGAGGAACCATGTTGGGAAGGTCCAGTGGGTGGGAGTCTGCTGCTTTCGGGAGTACAAATGAATAGCAACTTCTAACTGTGAACAAAGGGAGAGGCTGTTTGGGATGACACTTCCGCATGACTTGTGTCGCCAACTTGACAACAGGCTGCAGGCCTGCACTAGTGCCATAAGCCTAGAGAAGGAAGAAACCAGTACAGTGACTCCAGAGCACTGAAAATTAATTCACTGTCACCAGTGTACTCTGCTCATGGGTTCTCCTTCAATACTGCTTGTAGAAACAAGTTACTTTTTGCTTTTCTTCTGCTGAGCCCTTATGTTTTAACGAAAGTCATTTTCATTCAGATTCTAATACATTCTGTAATGAGCTGATGGCCTGTTCCTTATAGCTGTAAATCTTAACTATTAATAGCTATGATTTCAAACAAGAGAACAACAATCCAAAGAAACAGATATAACACATTGTGGAGCTGGAGGAACACAGCAGGCCAGGCAGTATCAGAGGAGCAGGAAAGCTGACGTTTCAGGTCAGGACCCTTCTTCAGAAAATCCAAAGGAACAGCTTTTTCTCTTTATTCATTCGTGAGATAAGGGAGTCACTGCCCAGGCCAGCATTTATAGCCCATCCCTAAATTCCCAGAATGCAGTTAAGAGTCAACTACATAGCTGTGGGTCTGGGGCCACATGTAAACTAGACTAGGTAAGGGTGGCATCTTTATAGAACGTTAGTGAACTTCTAACACACTGAGTTTGAAGATCTTTTCATTGTAGGGCAATTACTGACCACGTGGCTGTCAGATTGTTGTAATGTCAGTGAAGCCTCCATATTCCCATATTCATTAGAGACAGAGAGAGAGACAACTAGTGGCAAGTTTAACCGTGTCACCGTGCTGAGAAGGCATGACCTTCATGGTAACCTGAGCCAGCAGCAGGAGTTAAACCAACGGTGCTCTCACATCAATCAGCTTTCCAGCTCCACACATGTAACAGCAGTATCTCCGTCACAGCTGACTTTACAATCACTTTTTTTCAGAACCTTTCCATCACACTGCTGACCGATCCCCTGTTTGCTGAAAAACTCAGTTCAAAATAAAGAAACTGTGAGTTGAAGCAGCAGCTCCACCAAACAGAGAGGAGTTTTTATGGTATTTTGTCAGCAATGACTCTACCTACCTGTGAGGCTCTGAGCAAGACCCGCATCCCATCTGCCTGCAGAAAGGCTTCCTTTCCAATCTGGATGTTTGTGATATTCTTAATGCAGTTGAGGAGAGCTTTGTGAATGGAGATGAACTGATTCTGTGTATCGCGTTGGTGCCAGTCCTGATACACCTTCAGGAGCTTATGGATGTATCCATTGTCCACTGCTTTCCTGCAGTTCCATTCTGAAACAAAGAGTTTAAACAGGAAATCAGATTCTTTCAGAATGTCTTCCTTCCATCTAAGTAGGTGCCTATTGCCCAGAGGTAATCTGAAAACTACTGTCTGATCTTGTCGTGCAGCGACCCTGTCTCTGATCCAGAAGCTCCAGATTTCATGTCCCACTCCAGGGCTTGATGGCCATGGAAGATGTGTTCATAATGCAACCATGTATCATTTGTAAATGTTTTCAATGTACCTTGATGGGCACCAGTACATAGAGAGAGTCTGGTCCGTGTGTGATGGAAAGGAAGCTGTAGGTTCCACCTTAACTAGCCATAGCTCTGGGCAACAATCATCAGGCCACAACAGCTCTGACCCAGTTCGCTGAGTGGTTGGAGTGTATCAGATTTTAGTCCCAAAAAACATAGGCGTTCAATCCCCATTCTGGCCGGGTTGAATTCGGGATCCGCCTCCTTTCCCTGCAGGGAATGTGGGTTTCTGTACTGTCGGTTAAACCTGCTTTTGATTAGAGAATGGAATCATACTAATCCCAACAGTGCACAACAAAGGCATTCGGTCTATCAGGTCTGTGCCGTCCCTCCGAAAAGCATCCCACCCAGACCCACACCCCCACCCTACCCCTCTAACCCCACATTCCCCATGGCTAATCCACCGAGCTGCACATCCCTGTAAACTACGGACAATTTAGCATGGCCAATCCACCTAGCCTGCACATCTTTGGATTGAACAAAAACAATACATGAGATATATATAAATATTTATATGGTTAAGATAAGATCTATCTGTAGAGTAGATGTTTAGGGCACATGATTGATACCAGAATGTCGGCTCTTCATCTCACTAATGGACAACAGTGTCACCCTGTGGAATAAAAGTGTGACTACATGTCAAATCCTGGTGTAACTCGAGATAACAAGCATGGGGCTGGATGAACACAGCAGGTCAAGCAGCATCATAGGAGCAGGAAAACTTGACGTTTCGGGCCTAAACCCATTTCTGATGAAGGGTTTAGG
>JAHRHZ010000047.1:6943753-6953856 GCA_024137785.1 Ginglymostoma cirratum | reverse complement strand
CCCCATGCTTGTTATCTCGGATTCTCCAGCATCTGCAGTACCTTTTATCTCTGGTGTAACTCAATCTGATCTGTCTCCAGTACAGAGACCACACACCGAACACAATCTTTCATTATATAACCTTACTGTACCATGGTCCAATCTCCTCATGTTATGTGTGGATGATGCAATTCTTGTAACAATTAATCTTGTGGTGAAAATAGTGACAATTATTGCATTTCTGGTCTTAACATTGAAGATTGATACTTTGAGTTGTTTTTTCAAACAAATACCCTGTTTTTAAAATGTAACGCCTAGACTAGAATTGGCAGATCTCAACTTGTTCATGCATCCCATCACCTACCAGCCACATAAAGATGAGCAAACAGAGAAAGATCAGAGGAAGCACAGTGGGTGGAAAAAATCACTGCCACAATCACAAAAACACAGAGGCAAAAGTACTGATGCCATTATTAGATTGTGATATAAGTAACAGAGTTGCAGGATGGGTTAGTGAGATTCGGCCCACAAAACAGAAAAATTAGGAAATAGCTTGAATTTATGTAAAGAAAGTTATTTTTGTTGCAGTGGTCCAGTGAAGTTCAGAGCAAGCTGGAAGAATAGCACCTCACTTTCGACTTGTGAAGCCGTCTGGACTTAACATCAAGTTCGACAGCTTTAGGGCTTGAGGCGCATTCTCCCATGTCTTTACCCCAACCACCACACACGAGGCCTTGGCATCAAATGGATTGCTACCACACACTAACTATTGTGAGTCACTAATAGCCCCCATTAGCGACTATTCATTCCCCAAGACTGAACTTTGATCACTCCTTTGTCTGTCCAACTGTTTTTTCCTCTCCTTGGGCTCTATCTCCATCTATCATTTACTCTCTCGCTTCCACCCACCCCATCTTCTGTATAAAAATCATCCTTTTCCTAGTTACCATAAATTCTGAAGATGGGTCACTGGAAGTGAAGCGCTAACTTGGACGTCTCTCCACAGACGCTGCCAGACTTGCTCAGAGTTCCCAGCAATTTTGTTTTGAATTTATGCAGCACCTTTGAGACCTGAGGGTAGCCCAATGAAACTTACAGCTAATTAGTTTTATCTGCAGTGCAGTTACTTTCACTTTGTAGGTAATTGAAGCAGCCAGGTTGTACAGAGCAAATTTCACCACCAGCACTGAGAAATGAACCAGCTGAATGAGAAATGTGACCGTGAATCAGTACTGTGAGGAGAACGGGCTGGTGAGATTATGATCCGGAATGATGTACAGCAGCAGAACATCCTCACGTAAAGAGGTGTGGAAAAACAGAATTGCATTCAAGCAATTTAAAAATAACAATTAGAAAAATTTACAAACGTCATAGCATTGTCATTTTACATTTCAATAGTATTTCTTTTCAAGAAAGTACAGCTTACAAACAACAGGCATTTCTCCAAATAGGAAACACAGATTCACAGCATAAGGTAAATGTACTCAAATTTTAAATCATTTTACAATAAATCTTATGGAAGGACAATGAACATGAAAATGAATAAAAACTTACTTGATTTCAGTAAAGCTGAAAGAGCTTCAATGGCTGCTCTAGAAATTAGAAATAATATTTTATTCAGAATGCAAACTGCAGCTCATCTAGCCAAAAATACGCTTTACATTCTTTATAAAAATTAATGCTGCTGATCAAACATTGCAGACCATAAAGATTTTCTAATTCCTGAATTAGAGAACAGGACTATAATGCAGATCCAAAGAATAAAGAATAGTACAGTGTAGGAACAGGCCCTTCAGCCCATCAAGACATGATGCCCTTCTAAACTGAAAACCTTTTATCTCTGCGTAGTCTATGTACCTCCATTCCCTGCCTATTCATGTATCTGTCAAGATGCCTCTTAAATGTCGCTGCTGTATTCACCTCTACCACTTCCTCTGGCAGAGCATTCCAGGCACTTACTACCCTCAGTGTAAAAAAACCTGCATCTCCTTTGAACTTACCCCCTTTTATCTTAAACCTATGTCCCTTAGTAAATGACATTTCTACACTGGCAAAGAGATGCCAGCTATCCATTCTATCCATACCTGTCATAATTTTGCAAACTTCCAGCAGGTCGCGCCCCCACCTCACCCATCGATGTTCAAGTGAAACTTGAATAAAGTAGCAGCAATGCTAGTTGCTCGAGTCTGCTCTTTCGATTTCACACGTAAGTTGCGTTGTATTCTCTCTAGGAGAGTCTGACAGATAATATCCTAAATTTGGGCATTTCTTATCACATGGATTCAAGCAGATATGAAAATGAGCTGAGAAGATCCAAGCTCACGAATTGTAGGAATCCTGCTGCCAACAAGCAAGGAGACCATTATTCTGTCTCCATAGGGTGGAATGTAATTTCAGACCTGTGCTAAAACTGATGATCACACAGTTGACTGCATCCCACCATCTTAATGATATTGGGTCAACAGCACTCGATCGGTATCAAATGGACAGTCAGACATTGAAAACGCTCAAGATTGTGAAAGTATGGTCTTGCTCTAGCCAGTTAAACCTAAGCGGAGGTTTTGAAATTCCTGGGAGAGCTGGGACACGATAAACTCTGGAGTGTGGGGAGGCAGGGAGGTCAAAACCTTCTCGAGTTTTAGTTGACAGGATGTCAACATTCAGACAAGGCCAGTAGATGATTGTGCTTGATGGGCTGCTTTCTCGAATAGCACTTAATGGTTTGCTATTCTGCATTTGAGAGGGAATTTAAGAGGCTTTCAGTTTGCTTTCGAACATAGAACAGTACAGGAATGGGCTTTTCACCCCACAATGTTGTGCTGCTCATGACGCCAAGTTAAACTAATCTGTGCTGTCTGCCCATGGTCCATATCCCTCCATTCCTTATTTATTCATGTGTTTATCTAAAAGCCCCTTAAACGTCCCTATCGCATATGCATCCACCATTACCCCTGACAGCGCGTCCCAGGCACCTACCACTCTCTGTGTAAAAAGCTTGCCCCTCACATTTCCTTTGAACTTTCCTCCTTAAATGTATCTCCGCCAGTTTCAACTCTGGGAAAAAGATTCTGTCTGTTAGCCCTATCTATACATCTCATAACTTTATTGAATTCTGTCAAGTCTCCCCTTCAGCCCCCACCAAAATGCAATGGAACATAGAGGGCACTAGAATAAGGACAGTTCCCTAAATCACATTAGCCAATGAGGTTTTTGTTTTGCAAGGTTCCATAGAAGCATGGAGCCATAAAAACGGAGTGGGAGTAGGCCATTCAGCCCTTTGTGCCTGCTTAGCCGTTCAATCTGATCCTGGCCGATCATCCAATTCCTGATCCTGCTTTCTCCCCATACCCTTTGATCCTGTTAGCTCTGACACCTATATCCAACTCCTCCGTGAAAACATTTAGTGGTTTGGCCTCACCTGTCTTCTGTGGAAGAGAATTCCACAGGCTCACCACTCTCTGGGAGAAGAAAGTTCTCCTCATCTCAGTCCTAAATGGCCTACAACATATCCTTAAATTCCAAATGAATTCGGTCAATGGTCACCATTTTCTTACAGAAGAGGCAATGGCCTAGTGGTATCATCACTAGACTATTAACCCAGAAACTCAGCTAATGTTCTGGGGACCCAGGTTCAAATCCTGCCATTGCAGATGGAGGAAATTTGAATTCAATAAAAAAAAATCTGGAATTAAGAATCTAATGATGACCATTAATCCATTGTCAGGAAAACCCCATCTG
This sequence comes from Ginglymostoma cirratum, assembly GCA_024137785.1. Classification (NCBI taxonomy): domain Eukaryota; kingdom Metazoa; phylum Chordata; class Chondrichthyes; order Orectolobiformes; family Ginglymostomatidae; genus Ginglymostoma; species Ginglymostoma cirratum. The sequence goes on along the minus strand of JAHRHZ010000047.1, from coordinate 6,950,139 downwards.
GTTCACTAATGTCTTTTAGGGAAGGAAACTGCCATATTTACCTGGCCTCTGTATGCTGACTCTTAATTACCCTCTGGGCAATTAGGGACAGGCAATAAATGTTAGCCTAGCCAGTGGCACTAACATTCAATGAATAAACAAAAGTTCAGATTCAGCCAAGCAACCACGGATAAGGAAGAAAGGGAGGGGAACATCTCTCTAATGCAGATGGAGTTCTGAGGAAGAGTCACCGAACCTGAAATGTTAACTCTGTTTTTTTTCCCTTCACAGATGCTGACAGACCTGCTGAGCTTTTCCAGCAACTTTGTTTTTGTTCCAGATTTACAGCATCCGCAGTTCTTTCGGTTCTTATCTCTCTAATGCAGAGAGATTGGGTTTCGGTTATACCAGCCCACAGCGACTTGAGTTTTCAGGATGAAAAGCTTGTCAGCAGCCGCTTTGTGTGGGTTGATGGGACTTAAGGTAGTCAATCACTTAAAAGTCGGTGACCACACTGTATTTACATGAGGTACATGACCTCTTCATGTAATGGCTTCTTGCCTGGCAATGTCTATTTATAGCAGGATATTTAGTCCCAATTATTAACATTGTAACACAAAAGAGTAAGAGGCAAGGGCACTCTTGGTGATGACATGCTACACTCTGTTGCCTTCTGTATCTCCCGCCTAATCATATATTTCCCGATCTCTGGAGTCAGCACTCCAGTGAGGGCTCCGACCCTCTGCATGTTGAGGGAGATCTTGTTACAGTCATTAGGTCAGATGCCAGTCATCAGTACGGTTATAAAAACAAATTTGACTGCTGCCACTGAGACGCCAAACATTCTATGCAAGGCACAAGAATGTCTCAGAATATTAAATGAAGGCCAAGGAAAGGTTGGAGGTTCATCAGATAAATACGTTCATGCTTCACTGCATTTCTCGAGAGACAGCAACACAGTTAAGTTTCCAAACTCTCAGGCGTTGGTTTAATGTGCATTCGTCAAGAAACTGATCAAATATATCCCAAACGCAGCAGGAGCAGCAGATGCGATGATGACTTTAATGTATTTATCATTGGGCTCGAAATAGGTAAGAGAGAGGGAGAGATAGACAGCAGCAGATGGGCTACAATTGGCAAGTGTCTCTGCTTTGCCTCTGAATTCATACTGGCAAGCCTGGCAAAGGCAGAAGCGTAACTTCACTTTGATTCTAATTTTGAATTAGCCGTGTATTATTTTAAACTGTGTGTGTGGAACACAGATATGTCTACAACCATGTATTCAGGGGAGGAACTGGATTAGGCTATTCAGTCCTTTGAGCTTTCTATGCCATTTACTACACTCACAGCTGATCAAACAGTTCATTTTTTTTAGCCTCGCAATCTCCAAAAACACTTTACACCATTGATAGTTAAAAATTTATCAACCTCCACTTCAAATATACTCAAAGACTGAGCTTGCATGCCCCTCTGTGGTAGAGAATTCCAAAGGTTCACCTCCTTCTGAGTAAAAAAAGGTTTCTCCCCCGCTTGGTCCTCTGTTGTATTCCCCATTTCTTGAAATTGAGCTCCTGGTTCTAGACTTGCCAGCCAACGTAAAGGTCTTAGGTGCATCTACCCTGTCAATCCCTGTAGTATTCCATAGGTTTCAATTAGATCACCTCTCACTCTTCGAAACTCTAGAAAACATTGACCCAGTTTTCCTAATTTCTCTTCATAATTCGCTCCCATCATCCTGGTAACAAGCCTGGTGAATTTTTGAAGCAATCCCACTCTGGCAATAATGTGTTCCCTGAGATAAGGAGACCAAAACTGCACACTGTACTCCAGGTGCAGTCTAGCCAAACTCCTGTACAATTGTAGCAAGACCTCACTACTCCTGCACTCAAATCCTCTTGCAATAAGGGCTAATATTCCATTAGCCTTCCGAACAACTTGCTGCATCCACTGTAGTCTTCAGTGACTCTTTGACAAGGGCATCCAAGTCCCTTTGCACATTTACACTTTACAGCTTCTCATCATTTATGAAATACACCACACATCTGTTCTTTTTACCAAAGTCGATAACCTCAAATTCCATCTGCAATGTTCTTGGCCAGTTACTAAGCCCATCCAAATCTTCCTGAAACTGATTTACATTTTCCTCATAACACACATTCCAGCTTAGCTTTGTATCATCTGTAAATTTGGAAATGTTACATTTGGTGCCCATGTACAAATTGTTGATATGTGTTGTGAACAGCTGCAGCCCAAGTCCTGATTCTTGCGATACCCACTAGTCAAAGCCTGCCATGACCCACTTATTCTTACTGTCTGTTATTTGTCTGTTAACCAAGCCTTAATCCTGGCCTGTACATTGCCTCCTAACCAACCTCCTGTTAAAAGCCACCTGAAAATCCAAATATATTATATCCATTGACTCCCCTTTTATCAATTTTGTTAGTAACATCCTCACTAAAATCCAACAAATTTATCAAGCATGATTTTCCATTCATAAATCCATGCTGACTAAACCCAATAAGATTATTGTTTATCCATGTCCATTCATCCATGTCCTTTATAATAGCTTCTAGTATGATCTGTGGTGCACTGTTTTTTCCCTTGCTCCCTTCTTAAATAGTTGGGCGACATTCAAATCCACAGAAATTATTCCAGAATCAATGAAATTTTGGAAGATTTTCACCAATGCATTGACTATAACCATCTCTTTCAACACACTGGGATGTAGACCATCTGATCCCAGGGATATAATAACTCTCAATCCCATTAATTTCTCCAGTACTACTTTCTTACTCATACTAATTTCCTTCATCTCTTCATTCTCCCATCTCACCTGGAACTCTAGGTCTGGGTGGTTTCTTGTATCTTCCTGAGGTAAAATGGACATAATGTAATCATTTAGCTTTGCTGCCATTTTTCTATGCCCCATTATAAATTCTTCTGACTCTGTTTTTAATGGACCCACATTCACTTAGCAAAGCATTTTGTTTTTGATAACAATTAAAAGCTATTACAATCCATTTTTATGTTTTCTGCAAGATTTAAATTGTAACCCATTCCTCCTATACTTATTAGTCCTTCCTAACTATATTCCAAAAAAAATACTCAAATTCATTGATGTTTCTGACCACTTTATTAGCCTTTTCTTTTAATCTTCTGCATTCCTTAACTTCCTTTGTCGGCCACGGATCACTCACCTTTATTGAGTTTTTGCCCCTTAAAGAAACATATCTTTTTTGTAGGTCATGTAATAGTGCTTTGAAGACTGTCCGTTGCCTATGTACAGTCATGATTTTAATGTATTTTCCCAATCCAGATCAGCCAACCTGTGCCTCATGCTTTTGTAATTTCCCTTATTCAGATGTAACCCCCCTACTTCAGATTGAAATTACTCACTTTCAAGCATAATGTAAAATTCTATCAGATTGCAGCTACTCATGCCTAAGTGCTTTTTTTTAACCACAATTGTTATTTATCTGTTTATTGTTACGTAACATTAGATACAAAATAGCACATCCTCTAGTCAGCTCTTCAACTTGCTGCTTTAGAAAACCATCCCAGAACTTGTCTTCCAGAGCCTTAGTGCACAGTTGGTTTACTCACTCTAAATGTAAAATATAAAGTCACCTTTGATGATTATGTTTTTACAAGCTTCCCTCATCTTCAGATTTATACCATGCCAAATACTACTGTTTGGTAATTGATAAATAACTCCAACCCATGTCTACTGCTCCCTAGCTGTTTCTTACATCCAACAAAACAGGTTCCACATGTTGTTTTTCTGATCTGAGCTGTTCCCTTACCAAAGTATTGAACCCATCTCATACCATCAGTGCAACTCCAACTTGTCTTGATTTTGAGCAACGTTTTTACCGCTGGTGATTTGCATTGAAACCACTAAATACTACAGATAGATTAACATCACAAAACTAAGCCAATGTGTACAGTGTAAAGATCCTGTGCTGGCCATCAGTTTGTTGATGCACTAATGTGAGAATTACTCCAAAGGGATACTCAAATAGAGTTTCAATTACCTTCTGTTGTTAGCACTCCAAATTTGTATTGTTCAAAATGAGGTTCTCAACAAGTTAAAATAATCAAGAGATCCATATTTTCAAAGTAACTTGAACAATTTTAAAGATTGAATTGACTTTTTAATTTTTAGTTGTGCTCTTCATTAAAGTTTTTTACTTCAAGGAATCGATCTACCTCCTAAAACCCAGGTTTCCCTGGATTTTTGGGCCTCAGTATTTGGATACATTTTTGACCCTATCTGAGCATGTGCACCTCATAGATTTTCCCGAAATGCGATCTGAAGGATGAAATTGAAGGGTAGGCAGGACCATCCTTCCACTTTGTGAGCAGTTTAGACTATTAGGGGTTAAATGCTTTACTTAAGCAAAGAGTTGAAATTTATTGACAAGCACTTTTTCGATGACAAATTACTCATAGGGGCTACACCTGCGATCAGTAATAGCTGTGGCTAAGGTGTCAATGCTGATAATTCATAAATCAGAAACATTCCCTCAATGAAAATGGATTTCTCTGACAGTCACTCATTTATTTATTACATGAAACTGATTAAAAACCCTTCAGCAGCATAAAGAAATTATTTCAAGAAAAGGTTGAAGACTATGCAAACAATGAACATTTAAGCATTTAATTAGCTTTCTTTACAGAATGTTATGTTTGAAAATGCTGATTAAATTGGCAAAATCTCTGACAAAGCATGCAAAAGGAAATTTTCCACCTCATATACCTGGCTTGTGATTTTCTAGCTATTAATTCTATTAAGTATAAAAGATATTCTTCAAATTCAGAACACTCTGATCATAGAATCTATACAGTGTAGAACCAGGCCATTTGGCCCATCAAGCCAACACCAACCCTCTGAACAGCATACTGCCCAGACCCACTCCCTTACCCTATCCCTGTAACCCTGCATTTCCCGTGGCTATTCTACCCAGTCTGCACACTCTTGGACAATATGGGGCAATTTAGTATGGCTAATCCACCTAACCTGCATGTCTTTTGGCTGCAGGAGGAACACCCAGAGCACCCAGAGGAAACCCACGCAGACACGGGGAGAACGTACAAACTCTACACAGACAGTCACCCGAAGCTGGAAACAAACCTGAGTCCTTGGTGCAGTGAGGCAGCAGTGCTAACCACTGAGCCACTGGCTGTAGTGAAAATGATACAGAAATACCGGCCCCCCAGGCATAAACAGGTTGCAAATGTTTTGTGTATGGGGAAAGCTGATAGAGAAACACTGGGGATGATCAGATCAAAAATTATTAAAAGCAGTTTCATCCCACTCTGTTGAATCACCATCACTCATTAGGCTACAAGATTCTAGTTTGAAATGTAGGAGACTACGAGGTGCTCTTATTGAAACATAATATTCTGAGAGCGCTTGATAGGGCTGATGCAAAGATGTTTCTATTAATGGGGATATCTAGAACTTGGGTTTGGGAAGTGTATCACAGTGTCAAAATAAGGTGTCTCCCATTTAAGGCGAAACGAAAGAAGGAATTTTCTCTCTCTCAGAGAGTCACTAATGTCTAGAATTGGAAGCTACTGTCCAGTCCCCAAACTGTCCCACGTCACTCCCACCAGAAAGACTAAGTGGGTTTTTTTCACCAAAGTTGCAGCCAATCTGAAAGAGGGTGAACCAAAGATGAGCCTGACATCAATGACTAGAAACCATCCCACCTGCTCTTCCATAACAACCAGCTCAAGAATCTAATATGTGAGACTGAGCTCGGAGCTACCCAAGAGCAGTTAATGATGAATGAACAAAAAGACATTAATACTAAACACTGTTACTATTTATGTAATCATTGCAGTGAAACAACTGAAAACATTTAGCCAAGCAGGGAGAGGTTGCCCCGAGGCAGACTGTACATTGAAAATTAACCTAGCACAATTATGCGTTTCAATCCTTACCTTACAGTCTTTGTGTTCCTGGTTGTATATGGAGATATCAGTTTGAACAGCAGTCTTGTAATTCCACTCTTACCGAGCGTAGCGCCAGTTACAACTGCAAAGCATTAAGTGTATAAACTTTACAAACAAATTCTGCTGAGGGCACAGTGATATCACGCACTTGACCAAATTATCTGGGAGTTTTAGTACTGGCATGCCAAGCAGTTTAGTTCTAGTTAAACTGACATTAACTGTGTACAATCCTGTAGGAATTAAACCGTGTCTCCGTGTGTTACAGTACAAGAAAAACATCAAGTTTCCACTAGTAAGAGATAACATGGTGTGGAGCTGGAGGAACACAGCAGGCCAGGCAGCATCAGAGGAGCAGGAAAGCTAATGTTTCGGGTCAGGACCCTTCTTCAGAAAGGTTCATCTTTTCTGAAGAAGGGTCCAGACCCAAAATGTCAGCTTTCCTGCTC
>JAHRHZ010000047.1:6896699-6938753 GCA_024137785.1 Ginglymostoma cirratum | reverse complement strand
CAGGAAAGCTGACGTTTCGGGTCGAGACCCTTCTTCAGAAAAGAAACATCAGCTTTCCTGCTCCTCTGATGCTGCTTGGCCTGCTGTGTTCATCCAGCTCTACACCTTGTTCCCCCAGGACATTACCTGGGTCTCTAGATTAATAGTCGAGAAATAATATCACTAGACCATCGCTTCCCCATGTATTTGTTTAATCCACCTCCAGGAGTAAATCCTGTTCTAATGATGCTTCTGTCCCCTGGCCAAGCCAGAGCAAATCTCCCAGGATCCGTAGAAAGCTAGAGAATGTGTCTTTTTCACTGGAGGATATACAACCAATCAAGTACCTCTCCCCTCCATTCCCCGCCCTCTTTTATAGTATAATCATTAACATGCTATTTTTCCAACACATTTTTGGGGCTCTAGATTTTGGATTTGGATTTTCATTCCCAGTTTGGGAGTAGAGACACAGAAGAGGTCCTGGTTCTGCAATCCGAACCTTTAGAAATGAATGGCCAAGCTTCCTGTTTTGATACAAGGGAGGGCTGGATTAAAATCAGGGAGAACAACCAATGAAGACTTGAGGAGGACACCCAAACGTGAGCTGGCGTATAGCCTAGTACACGTTGTGTGCAGTGTTTAAAAAGAAAGATCAACACAGAGCATTCCTCAAGCCCACACCCCCATGTGCTTCCCATGCACCATCTGTACAACATATTCCACCTAATGTATCTTAGCCATCCATGTACCCCATTCTCAACTATGCACTCAAACAGAACACCTCTTCACTCTCAAGGACTCCCACAGCCACCATACCAGCCTCTGTAACCAATCCCTGACCCATTCAAGCCCATGTCAAGTTATTGCTAACTCATGACAACCTATGCCCTCAAACAGCACCCATTTCCCTTTCTACTACAGGCAGACCTCAGGACTCATGCACGCATGAGAAGAAATAGAGTTTGAATAAATAAAGGAATTTAATTGCAGACTTTGTTGCATTGAGAAAAATACTCTCATTTAGAAAAAACTTATTTACTATGTCTGAATTTCTTTGTCTAAATGAGTTCTTATCAAAACAAACATTTCATTCAAGTTGCACGAGCAAGTCCAATACAACTTTTATCTGTCAAGCAAACCGTGAAATAGAAGGCACTCCATTGTGAAATCAGTCATGCAGAATTAATCCTGTGATGAAAATCTTTAGGCTTATGTCAACAGATAAAGTAAAATGGAAAGCAATCTTCTTTTAAACTTGACAGACTTGTCTTTCAAAGATTGAAAGGACTGCATTCATTTAAAATGCCATGACTGTTTTTGGAGTAGATCTGTAGCTCAGGTTGTGGGTGTTGAGGTTGGTTGGCTTGCCGAGCTGGTTTGTTGTTCATCAGAGGCTGCACTGAGGATGTTACCAAGCACTGTAACGAAACGTCTGCGGAACAACAAACCAGCTCGGCGAGCCAACTAACCTCCAATGCCTTGACAGTCATAATAGACCTCTGACAGATGGTTGACAGCTTTTACAGGATTTGTTTCACAGCTTTGACAGCTTTACAATGAGGCTAAACACTTTTATACACATTTATGCCTACGTTCAACCATTGCAAAGGCACCTGACCTGTTTCATTGGTGAGGTTCAGTGAGTCAGGCCTGAATTTAGAGAGGCCAACTTATTGAAACATGCAAGATTCTTAGGTACGTAGGTGGATGCAGAAAAGTTTGTCATTGTGGGAGGGTCCGGGATCAGAGGGTATAATCTCAGAATAAGAGATCGGGCATTTGAGACAACAATGAGGAGGAAATTTTTTTCTCTCAGAGGGTAGTGAATATGTGGATTTCTTTAACACAGAGGGCTGTCAAGGCTTTGTTACTGAGTATGTTCGAGGCCAATATGAGGAGGTTTTTAATCAATAAGGAAATCGAAGGTTAAAGGAAGAGTGGATTTGAGGATTGCCAGATCAGCCATGATCACTGAATGGCAGAGCACACTCGATGGGCTAAATGGCCTAGTTCTGCTCCTATGTTGTATGGTCTACCTTTCCTAAATGTGGCCCAGAACCAAATCTAAATAGTACATTACTTCTTCAAATTGGAGTACCAAACAAATCCACAAGAGTCAGGCTTCTTTCCCTGGACACCTAGCTCTCTATCTTTCTAGAACACCTTGTTTCCAGATACATTCAGTACCTGGTCCTGTCCCTCTTTGAGCCAGATCTCCATTTATTCTACAAGACTGTACATTCAAATGGTTATCAGTACCTGAAATTCACCAATCTCATTTATCACACACTATACTTTCACAAACATGTACAGAAATGCTAATTTAGACTTTATCACTTTCCCATTGCTCTGAAACACCACCACCCATAACCCAACAGCTCAGAATCGGTCCTCAACTGAGGAAATTCTAATCTCCTGGCTATATTAGTCAGCCAAGACTTTCCTGATTGGCCCAGCTTAACAACCCCAATCAAGAACCTTGCAGTTAACAAGGTCCACCTTGTTCCAATCACTACATTCTGCAACCCATTTGATCCAATCTCACAGACAGCTGGTCACATCATTCCAGGAATAGAAAGCCTTCCCATCTGTCCAATCACTTCAGTTGTACATTCACCTGCTTTATCCTTCTATATCTATACTTACTCACTCATTGAAACGGGAGTAACTTAGAGATTTCTTTTCAGATCCTGCTTGCTAATTTCCTACCTAGCACTCTAAATTCTGACTGCACAACTATAGTCCTCTGTCTCCCTGTATCATTGTTACCAACATAGGTCATGACTGCTGGTTAATCATCATCTCTGACAGGATGTTCTGCAACTGTTCAATGACTTGCTTGACCCTAATACCAGGAAAAGCTGAAAACTTGAAGAAGGGTCTAGGCCTGAAACGTCAAGCTCTCCTGCTCCTATGATGCTGCTTGGCCTGCTGTGTTCATCCAGCTCTACACCTTGTTATACCAGGAAAAGCAGCATGGATTTACATCTGCAGCCCCTGAAATGCCTGTCTGTTCCCCTAATATCAAATCTCTTGTTCCTATTGCTCTTCCAGCTTTCTTTGTGCCTCCCCTTCAGGTACAGCTTAGGCAAACTGTAGAGCTCCCTGGCTGCACTACCAAGATGAGCCGGCACCTTCATCAGCATTTAGAACTGAACACTGGTTTGAGTTTGAGATATACTCAACAACATACACAAACCTCGTGTTCTTCTTAAACGTCTGGTGTTCTTCCATTCCTTCTCTCCCTAAGCTACATGTGACCATATCTATAAACACTCTACCCACAAAATTCACCACCTCAGGAATGTGCTGCAAAGGCTTCAGCGACTGCACATCCTCCAAAATCAAGACTTCAAGCTGCTGTAACTAAGGCGCCTTCCTGCACATATGGTTATCCAGGATAAGGGGAGCATCCCACATGGAACAAGATATGCATTGGAGAGCTCAGAACCATGAATTTCTTATCTCAGCTTGCCGGCTCAGAGAGGAGGCAGTGTCCTCAAACATTCTCAAACTAGGTCATGTAGCAATGTGTGATGTGGGAGGTCTGCAATCAGAAGAGGGAGAAGGGTCAGATAGATAATCCTTTATTTTATTTAACACTTTTCTTTGAGGTAAATGGCTTTCAAAACTTCCTATCTGGTCTGTAAGTTCAGTAATACGGAATAAGGTTGGTGAAATAATTAACATTTCCTGGCTATGTACTGAGATTGCAAAGACATAGGAAGGTGAACATACCTTTCCACACTATCAGCTTCAAGTCCATTAATATCAGATCAGTGAACTGAAACCCATTTTCCGATCTAAAATTAGGGAACAGACTACTGTAAAGAGATCAAAGTGTGCAACAGTGGGTGTGTGGGCTGCAGTTCCAGCCAGCTGCCCTGAGTGATAGGATGTGAGTTCCAGTCTCAAATGTGCTATCAGGGAGTATATTGAATGAATGCCAGATACTTCCCTTACACAGGGAGTTAATAACCACAGCCGCTCTCATAATTGTGAAGCTGTATTGTTGGGGACATGTACAATTCCCATCTCAGCCCACACACGTCAGAGAAAAGGCTCAGGATAAAGTGATAAAACAAAATTATTCACCCTAAACGACACTAACTATGACAACTTTCAACCAGGATTTCCATGCAAATAATGAACGGCAATTGAATTTTGTGGCACATACTTACCTGCCGACAGCAATTCATCCAGAATTTTCAGGATGCTGAGAGTATTTTGCACATCATGCGAGCTCTACGACAAAATAGACAAATAATATGATACCTAAACAAGATTGTGTTTGGCCTGTGTGTTTATGCGAGGTAAAATCCCCTGAGCCTGTAGTAAAGGATGCCATTAATGAACATGCCATATATTAGACGTGGCTCAGAAAGTAACACGTTTGCCTCTAAGTGAGAGGCTGTGAGTTCAAGACCCACTTCAGAATTAAGATCTAGGCTAACATTGCAGCATAGTACTTAAGGAATGGTCCTCTGTTCAAGGTGCTGTGTTTTGGATGAAACTTAAACTAAGGCCCGATCTGCCTGCTGAAGCAAATTTTTAAAGACCCCATGGTGCTATCTCAAAGAGCACAGGAGTTATCTTCACTGTCCTGGTCAATATTAGACCTTCAATCAACACCAAAAAAACAAAATTATCTGGCCATTTTCACATTGCTGTCTATAAAAGATTTCATTGGTTATATTTGTGCTTTAAGACACCCAGCGGTTGTGAAAGATGCTATTGGGACTGGAGAGAACAAATCAGCTCCAGGTCACTGTTTCAATCAGCATTTTGACATTTGCCCTCATCAGTATAAATTATTTTTTTCTTTTTGTTCATTGCAGTTACAGAGTCATACAGCCAAAAACCCTGGAAAAAGGCCCTCGGCCCAACTCATCCATGCCAACCAGGTTTCCTGCACTGAACTAGTCCCATTTTCCTATGTTTGACGCATATCCCTCAAAATCTTTCAAATCCCTGTACCTGTCCAAATGTCTTTTAAATCTTGCAAATGTTTAAATTGATCCGTTTCGAAAATGAGTGACTGTTCTGCAAAGAGTTTATCATTAAAATAGTTGTTTATAATTAAAATAATAAATCTACACAGAGTTTTCTTGGAAAAGCCAGAATGTGCACAATAATACGAATCACAAGCCACACAAAACACACAACACTCTGAAGCCTCGGTTGCCATTTACGTGTATGCCCTTTCCTCGAACAGTTGTCCAAGACTCATCCGAATTAACTTTGTGTAGTTGTCCGTTGACTGTCACAGATTTTAGGCTCATCACCTGGTATCGAAAGCAGAACAACCTTTCATCCAGGACAAAATCAATCAGCTCTTAGATAGTGAATGAACTGCGACCGCAACAAATATATAATTGCTGGGCTCTGGAGACCGGTCAACACAGTACACACATTCCATCCTGGCCAACTATCTTTAAAATAGTGCGTCACCTAATTTCCGATTGTGAATGAGCTGCAAATTTCGCAGATTTGCTCATTGTAAAACGTGCAGGGATATGAGAAAAGTACGTTCAGAAATAATGTCTCTTAGCACTCTCCAGACAACCAGAAGGCAATCACCTTTTGAATTATAGAATAAATCAGAGATGGAGGTCATTCAGTCCATCAACCTAACCGAGGTAATCAACTGACCCTGCTTCTTCACTCTTCCTGCACAGCTCTGACAAATATTTATCTAATTTACATCAATTTAGCAATCTACTAATCTATTTGGAATCGATAAAGTTTTTTTTGATGGACATATTTTTATACTCAGCATCACAAATATTTTGGCATTGCATCAACATTTAGTGACAGCATTAATTGGGTCCCAGTTATTTCAACTAGTTCTCAAACTGCTGGATCAGACATGTCTCCATAACTTTGTCAGTCTCAGTTCTAATGCCTGGGATTGCAGCTTCCAAATACTGCTGGCAGTAACTTTGTCTAGAATGGGATATTCCAACTATAGCATCCAAAGATTTCAACATGGCCATTTGTGCTGACAGTCTTGCATTACCACTGGAATAGATGACAAATTGTAAAGAGTTGAGTGGATGGTTGTGGAAGAGTGATGGCAAGTGGAGGAAGGAGGCATGAAATGGATTGTACTGAGTGGGAGGGAAATAGAGTGAACACGAAAGGATGATAAAGAAAGATGAAAGGAAACGGCAGAAACAAATTGGTGAGTAGAGGCGTTAAGCTATAATTGGTATTTGGAATGGGGGAAAATGGAAGTGGGTAGGCATGAACCCTGAAGTGAAGGAAAAAATGTAAGGCTAAATGAAAGGAGATGTGCTTTGTAGAGGAAAGATGAGCATTAAAATGAGTGGGAATACGGAGTGCAATGCTGATGTGAATCACAAGTTGGAGATGACAATTTCTCTACAAAGTGATGAAGAGATGGATAGTATACATAGTATCACTGAACTGGGACAGCAAGGCTAGCATATATTTCATAACTGGGAAGATACAAGTGGGAAATTGATCTTGTATGGCGGTGCTTATTGAAATTCTATGTATTGTTCTTTTTCTTTCTTAACTAGAATGGTTATTACTTGCTGAATGTAAAAATGATCAAAATCAATTAAGATACAATTTTTTATATTAAAATTCAAAAGTTATCTGAAGAAGCATCCACCCCAACCTCATCTTAATGTTTTGATTTTTTTGGGGCTTTTAAATGCATAAATCTTTTCAACCCTACAGTCCACATAAAGGAACATTTTGTATATTTACTGCTTGATCTACGAAGTTTGTATAATATCTTGCTTTGACATGTCAGGATTGTCCAAGAATATTATTGGTCTTTTATGCTGAGTTTTTCAAATGAAAATTGGCTAACTTTAGTTGATTTTTTTTAGGTGTGTCAAAGTTGCTCTTAGGATTTGCTAACTCCTGCTGCTGAAATTCAGAAAAAGATGCCACTATAGATAAACAAAACCAGTCACATTGCATTGCATAAGATCCAATTATTGCTTGTGTAAGAGGTCTTGTGGCACTTTGGACTGTGTCCTTGCCTCTGAGTTAGAAGCAGCAGGTTTGAGTCCCACTCCTAAGTGGACTTGATGCTCAAGACAAGTGTGTTCAGAATCCTTCCAACATACACCAATGGCAGGCAGTAAGAGCTGGTGAGATTCCTGCTCAGCCACGAGATGGAAAGGAACATAGAGCCAGTACCATCACTATCCATAGCTCCAACAATTCCCTAGGCTGAAAACTATGGGAAGGGTGGACTGCTCAACCACACCACTGCAGGAGAGCTACATTGCTTTTCTGGGAGGTCTCAGGATCTGCCACTCCAGTCGTAGCAAGTCCACCACAAGACCTGTAGTGGTGGCTCGCAGTACTGCAGGTAGTTCCACAAAGAAGCAAGGCTCTGGACCCTAGAGCTAGATATGTCTAGGGTACTGGGTCAGCAAGGGTTCGGTAAGCTTAAGGAGGGGGAACGATGAGGATCGTTGGGGACGGGAGGAAAGGGAAGGGTACAATCTTTGTGGGTGAGAGGACAGATGCCTCCAGTAAGACATCTTCTTGAGATTGTATTCCCCATTTCTTTCTGCCATTTTATAAACCTTTAGGAAAGGTCTCCCAGCCCCGCTGCCCATGCCAGCCATAAGTGGAACATGGGCAACATATTAACAGAATCAATTGAGATTTTAATAAGTTTAATCGACTTTCAATATTATTTACACATGGTTAACTGACTGCTGATTTCAACATTTGTCCACCCTCTAAATTGTGGGGGCAATATTGGAGGGAAGGCGTGCAGAGGAAGATGGTGGGCTAGCTACCCTCTCTATATTGCACGCCCAACCACTGAAAACACACTCATAGGGGCAAGTAACATCCAGGTCCCTGAATGAACTGTAACATACCACCAGCTTTGTGTTATTTGATGGAGATTGCCAACCGATGAACAGCTGTCTCAGCTTCTTGGCAGCTCCAAGCTCATGGCAAATCAAAACTCAGCCGGAGTTAAAAGTCATAGAATGTTCTTAATATCAGAAGCTTTTACCCTGTTAATTTGCACTGGATTCCTCACTTAACAAATTGAATTAAAAAATCTCATACATGGATAAATCATTGTCACACACAGTGACAGATATAATGATCCTGTTTGCCTATGCCCTCTTAATATATCACGTATTGAACCTGTTTTATGAGTTTTCTCTTTGTAATGGTTTACATCTCCAGTTGGGGCCTAGATTATTGAACAGTGAAATCATTCAAACAGGTGAACCAAAATTAGATTAAAAATGATTTCATTCCAGTCTAATATTTCTGCAGCTGGTCCTTTGCTTCTGTCTTATCCTTTTTCTCCTTCAGGCATAGTTTTTGCGAAGCACTGTTCTGCCTTGTTTATCTTGGGGTGTGTCTTTTTAACTCCAGTATTATACAAGAGAGTTTAAAAGAGACATCAGCCTCTATTGTTCCATTGATTACAGAAATTGCCATCGTTGTCTCCCTGTTAACAGGCTTGAAGCATACGTTTTTCCAATTAAAAGGACCCTTGCTGATTGTTTCACGCATTGATCACAGGTTGCTTATGATTTTAAACAAAGCTTAGAGTTAGATATTTTCCAATGAAATTTTTAGAACGTACTCAGTATAAAATGGTCAAAATTTCAGAGCTGCTGCGTGAGTGCGCTTGACTGAAATGCTCTGAAATATTCAAATAGAGTCAGGTCATTTGTCATTGCGCCCCTTCATCTTGTTAGAGGACAAGGAGCAATAGAAACAGCTGGTGTTTTATGAAAAAAACAGATGAGTACAAACAACAGCCACAATAATTTATATTTATGCAGCACCTTTAACATAATTAAACTTTTCCAGGCACTGAAATGAAATATGGCACCAAGCCACATATAAAGAGATAGGCAACCAAATGCTAAGCTAAAAAATTAGGTTTAAGGAGTATCTTAAAGGATTGAAGGTGGGGAGTTGTGAGGAGAGAATAAGACCTTGGGGCTTCAGCAACTGAAGCTGCGGCCAATATAGTGAAGAATTTTAAAACAAGACCCACAATCATTTTTCTGAAGAAGGGTCTCTACCCGAAATGTCAGCTTTTCTGCTCTTCTGATGCTGCTTGGCCTGCTGTGTTCATCCAGCTCTACACCTTGTTATCTCAGATTCTCCAGCATCGGCAGTTCCTACTATCTCACCCACAATCTTTCATTGTTTTGCTTTTTGGACAGGCCAATGATGGAATCAAGTTTGCTTTTTGCAAGGATTTCCCTTTCAAGACTTATACATTTTTTCAAGCTATTGTTTCACCAACCTGAGGATCAGGTCTTAGTCAAATAGACCCCAGAGCCGTGCTCCTGTCAAGACCAGCCATAATTGGAAAACCCTCATTCACACTGGTCTTCATCAACTTTTCTTTATTTCCAACTTTAGTTTACTTTTTCTTGGCCACTCCTTAGCTCAGCTCAACTTCCAGTCACTGATTCAATGCTCTTTCTTCACAATCTCTCTAATTCACTGGTTTTCTAACTTCTCATGATGCCCCAGTACTCATACCTTCTGTGGCTGCCCTGCCAGCATCTTGCAGTCGTTCAAATAATATTTCAAGAGTTTCAAATACGCTTTGATCCTTTTCATGGCTTTTTCTGCCTATTGTATTCACTTTTGTCTTCTGACTAAACACTCCTTTGATCTCTACAAGCCACTGCCACCTGTGCAACTTTTTTTAAAAAATTCATAAGCCACTATTTTATTTGCTTTGAGTGTACGGAGAGAAGTGCAAGCCCTACTGAGTTTCTAATTTAATTATTCCCTCCTCTACACCTTCAAATTTTGTGCCAGCCAATTTCTCCAATCTCCAGTCACTACTTAAGTTGTTAACCTGCCTTCCAAGGTACAACTTAAATAGTTTCCCTTGTCCCCATCTCTTCTGTAGTGATTTCCATTTTTACTACTATTGCCAAGCAGCCTGAAGCTTTAATTTTAATTCTTTTCGTGAAAATGCTGCAGAAAATCTCTAAATACATGATTAAAATGATAATGTAAGATTCATACCTTATAACTACACCTCCTACTTCCTCTTGCCCTGATTTTTGGTCTTGCTAATTCTTAAAGTTAAAGCTCGGCCCATTAGAATAAAAATTAGGAACACTATCTAGTAAAACACATTCCACTGAAAACGTGTGGATACTGGATCAATTGATTTCTGTAGGTGAAGGTATCCAGTGATCAGGTTAATCAATGGAGTAAAGATCAATATTAGCCATGATCGAATAGCATAATGAAACATAATTAAAAGATTAAATGAGCTTCTCTTTAATCTATGTATTGTCCCCAATGTTTACAAGTGGCACATCCATATAAATATGATTTATTCGTTAGACATAATGGCCAGTACAACACAGCAGCTTCCATAAAACTTCAATATGAGAATGTTTGCACATATTTAAATCTAATCAGGTTTGAATTGTCTATTTGCATATTGCTCCAGATGACACATCTTTAAAACAGAATAAATTAGGTGAAAATTGTTCAAAAGCTATTGCACAAATAGAATTGGCGACTGGATACATAGAAACATGGAAAATAGGAGCAGGATTAGGCTATTCGTCCCTTTGAGCCAAATATGATCATCTAACTCAATACCCTGTTCCCACTTCCTCCCCACATACTTTGATCTCTTTAGCCCTAAGAACTGTATCTAATTCCTTGTTGAAAACTTTTAATGTTTCGGCCTCAACCAGCTTCTGTGCCACCTTCTGAAATCCACAGGCCTATCACTCTCTGGGTGAAGCTATTTCTCCCCATCTCAGTCCAAAATGGCCTAACTCCATATCCTTAAACTGTAACCCCTGGTTCTGGACTCATGGTCTTCAGGAACATCCTCCCTGTGTTTATCTTGTCTATTCCTGTTAGTATTTTATATGTTTCCATGAGACCCCCTTGATTCTTCTCAACTCCAGGGATCATAGTCTAACCAATTCTGTCTCTCTTACATCATTCCAGTCATCCCATACATTGGAGATTAATGCCTTTAGTCATGGACATATTTGCCAACAAATCTTAAAGCTATTTTACTACTTCCCTAGTTTGGCAGGAAGTAGAACAAACAGCAGTAACTGATTAGTAGTGTCTTCCAGCAAGAATTAATTAACAATTTTAGTAGAAATAATCAGGTGAATGGCAGTTTAGAGAATTTTGGAATTACAGTTTTTCCTACAAGCAGAACCATGTTATTTTCACTTAGTGAACATAGGGCCATAATTTTGTTTCTACAAATAATAATAATTTTGAACAATTTTCACCTAATTTATTCTGTTTTAAAGATGTGTCATCTGGAGCAATACGCAAATAGACAATTCAAACCTGATTAGATTTAAGTATGTGCAAACATTCTCATATTGAAGTGATTTAAAAATAGTATTATTTAATACATTCGATGAGGACAATTCACATTTCCTAAATTAGAAGCAGTTAAGGAAAACTATATCTATAAATCTACACATAAAAGAGATACTGAGATTTTACTTAGCACAAGGAGAGGGCTTCTTACCTTGAGTGTTGAAAGAAGAATTTCCAAGCCTGTTGCATTTCCTGAAGCAGAAGTCATCTCTGCTCTGGTCTTGAACCAACAGAGAGAGAGAGAGAGACAGAAAAAGTACTTCCCTTCCACAACTGAAGCACAAGAGCTCTCCCTCCGCTCTCTCTCTCTTTTATGAAATTGTGGAGAAGACTGGCCAGTTGATTTTGTGGGCAGGTCAAAGATTGACATCACTTGTCTCTGGCACAAAGGGAGATATCCATTTTCTGATGCAAAAATTTTAATGAGTGCCAAATACAAAATAGCAAAGTGCTGCACATTAAATGGCCAGCTATAGCGACGAGGGACTGCCCCTACCAAGGAACAAGAGAAGGACAGGAAAGTTGATCTGGCAAACTCACTGCATTCCCAGCTGAGCTGTTTATCAATCTGAAAAGGAAACAGAGTCTACACTTTTCCATCTCTGTCTCCTAATGAAATTAGACACAACGCATTCTGCAGTGTTGTGTTTAGCTAGAACTAATATCAAACTTACTGACACTGCCCTTTTTCATCGTCCCCCCCATCCCCCAAATCTCCACCACACTAACTGAGCAGAATTTAGCACAAGCAACAGAAGCACTGATAAATCATCAGGATTGTGACTGTCAATCAAAGTGCTAATTAGTACCAAGTAGCAAAGCCTAAACAAAGCGATAAAGAGCCTTGAATAAATTGCAGCGCAACAGGAACAAAAAAGAATAATGTTCTGGATGGTGAGAGCCACTAAACAGAAAAAGACGGAAGACTGGAACAAACTGGGATGGTATCAGATCTGCTTCCTGCTATGCAGCTATTGATATTTACTGATATTTAATTCCGTTGACTACAATGGGGCTTCACAATCCATTCAAGCAAGACAGAGACAGAAATGTTCTCGATTGGGAAGGGGATCGAGGGTCACAAGGAGAAGGCAGGAGAATAGGCTTGAGAAACATGTCGGCCATGATCGATGGCGGATAGACATGATGGGCCGAATGGCCTAATTCTGGTCCCATATCTTAAGGTATTATGGTCAAAACCAATTTATAATTGCCCTTATTTTAGTGATGTCTAAAGGGTTTCCCTGCATGAGTTCTGGTGTCTTTTCTCATGTAATTTTATGCTGTTCTCATTTATTAGACATCCATCCTCCAAAGCCCTGATCGCACACAATCCTGCGCTCAGCAATGATAGAAGGGTTGATGGCGGAATCTTCTGACATTCTCACCTCTGGGCACCATATTGAAATCCCAACCATGCACCATTTCAAAAACTGCCAGCCATGAAAACGTGTGCTGTCTAATTCCAAAGGAAGTGTTTGAGAAATATAAGTCAGCATTGGAATGAGGCTGGCCAGGTGGATCTCATTGTGTATGAGTTCCCTGATTGGGGCTGTTAACCTGGGCCAATCAGGGACTCCTGGCTGACAGATATAAAGACAAGTCTCAAAAGTCTCCTCTTTCTAGAGACAGGCTCTGAGCTGGCTGGTCAGGGTCCATGTGCGGTGCACGTGTAAATAAAGGGTGACTTATAGAAGATAGAACATAGAACAGTACAGCACAGTACCGGCCCTTCGGCCCACAATGTTGTGCTGACCTATTATCCTACTAAGATCAATCTACCCTGCATACCCTACATTTTACTATCCTCCATGTGTCTATCCAAGAGTCATTTAAAATTCTCTAAAGTATCTGACTCCACTGCCACTGCCAGCAGGGCATTCCACACGCCCACCACTCTCTGTGTGTGAAGAACCTACTTCTGACATCTCCCCTATACTGTCCTCCACTCACCTTAGAATCATGCCCCCTCATAATAGTCATTTCTGCCCTGGGAAAAAGTCTCTGACTATCCACTCTATCTATGCCTCTCATCGTCTTGTACACTTCTATCACGTCACGTCTCATCCTTCTTCCCCCCAATGAAAAAAGTCCTAGCTCCCTCAATCTTTCCTCATAAGATCTGTCCTCCAGTCCAGGCAGCATCCTGGTAAATCTCCTCTGCACCCTTTCTAAAGCTTCCACATCTTTCCTGTAATGAAGTGAGGTGTAATGAGGTGACCAGAACTGAACACAATTAGTGACTTAGTGACTGGATACCAGTCTCTGTGCAGTTATTTCAGTACCCCACTTTGTGGATGAGGTTAGGGGACAGCAAGGCCATCCCCTTGTCCCAGGCCTGGAAAAGGAGATCCATCCACTCCATCCACTCAAACTATCACAGGAAAGTTACAATGCAGGAGGAGGCCATTCAGCCCAACGTACCTGCACTGTCTGTTCAAACAAGACTCATTACCTAGTGCCAATCTCCTGCCTTCTCCCCCATACCCTTGCACACTATTTCTATGAAAATAATTATCCAATGCCCTTTTGAATGCCTCAGTGCCCTCTTAATTTCCTCAAAGCACTAATGCTTCCTGCCCTTTGTTCTTCCCAGTCACCTAATCAGGACGCCTTGCCACCTTTCCTGCACATGCACCACCAATAACTGTTGTGCCAGACTTTTGCATCTCACTCAATCCCTCCCCTTGTCTTTTTGCAGGAAGAGGCAGCCCTCAATAGGACTGGAAGGGCCAAGACAAATGGTAAGAGTGTCTGACGTTCATCTGCTCACCTTGTACCAGGAGAAAATGCTTGAGTTTGTGAAAGAGCACAGAAGTTTGAGAGGTGACCTTGTAGAGGTTTATAAAATCATGAGGGGTATAGACAAGGTTAATGGTTGGTGTCCTTTCCCCAGGATGGAGGATTTCAAGACTAAGGAACATATTTTTAAGGCGAGATGGGAGAGATTTAAAAAAGACACCAGGAGCAAATTTTTAAACAGAGGTTGGTTCACGGGTGGAATGAATTTCCAAAGGCAGTTGTGGATGTGAGCACAGTTAAACATTTAAAAGACATTTACATAAGTACAGGAATAGGAAAGGTCTGGAGAGATATGGGCCAGGAGCAGGCAGGTGGGACTAGTTTAGTTTGGGATTATGTTCGGCATGGGCTTGGTTGGAGTGTTCCCGCGCTGTGCCATTCTGTGACTCTATGAGACGACCATGACCCCTCATGCAGGGAGGCCATTGAGCTTCATTGTGCAGTGCTACACTGCTCTCCAATTACCACCGCTGTGAACTATTCTTAAGATGCTCAAGCTTCCAGCCTTATTGCGTAACTCATTCCTCCTCTTGTTTTCTGCAGGCACCAGCTGCATCCAAACAGTCTCCATCCGCAAGACACCAGCCCCTCCCGACATCAGCTCCTCCTCCACCCCTCAGAAGCCTCAGGTCTGCTAAATGATGCAATGGCAAAGCTTTGACCTGCAGCCTCCAGATGGTCAGATACTTTCACATCGAAGGGTCAGTGAGTTGGATTAAACTGGATGACCACAAGCTGGTGAGCACCTCACTGGCACATCTCTGCAGCTGGCTGAGGAAAAGACACCCCAAGTGACTGGCACTCAGAGGAATGCCAGAGGCCAGGAACCTGCTCAACCCCAGAGGGTCGTTCCATTAGTAACTTGGTGAAGATAGACAAACAGGCACAGGAGCAGCAGGGAAATGTGTCAAAGATAGTCAGATAAACTGGATCAAAGGTTGGAAAAGACCACCAATCTGCTCTGTGCTAGTCTTTGGCCTGTGAGTGTCTGGCTGCCTCCATGCAGAAGTTAATGGAGAGCCAGGACCAGAACCCTCAGGGTCTGTTTGACACATGCACAGACTCCTTCGCTTTAGCCATTGGTGTTCAGCATCAACGACAAGACAACTGAAGACAAGGGATCTGCCCCTCATGTCAGGTCCTCCTTCTTCTCAGGGATACTGGTTGGAAGCATCCAGATGGAAAAGAAACTACACACAGGTCTCCAAGAAGACTTCTTGGAGCACTCAGAACACTCCAGAGGTGCCTGGTCCATCCACCTCCACTCTGCCTGTGACCCTCAACCCTGTCGAAGTTGAGAGTAAGGAGGGTGAACCTACCTCTGGGAGGCCTTCTCAGCATGTCCATGCCCTGTAATCACAAATGCCTCTGGGGTCTTCTGGCCTATCCTTCAAGGGCAACAGAATCCGCTATAGGACAGGCTCCCTCGACCAAAGCTCCAGGCTGCAGCAGTGCACCTGGGTATAACGGGAGGGCGAGGACAAAGTAAACCTTTTGAGGGCACAGAGTTGGCATTGTGACTTATTATTGTAAATAGAATATCAAGTAAGTAAATATATTTGCACTTTGACTGTCATTTTAGATGTCAGACCAGAATCAGTGACAGAAGCACCCCCATACAATGTTTGAATGGTGTCTGAAGGAGTGCTACTCTTTCCCCAACACCCATCGGTATACAGCAAATTATCATTCTTGAATGTGGGAGCATTAGATGTTATGAAGCCTTCGAACAGTCGGTTAATGTTAACTTTAATTAACTACAGGAAAAACAAAGAATGATCAAACTAAAATAAACAGATTTGCTTTCTAGTCTAAACAGGGCCTGCTGGCTTCTGGCATTCCTCTGAGTGCCGGTCGCTTGGGGTGTCTCTACCTCAGCCAGCTGCGGAGATGTGCAAATGAGGTGCTCACAAGCTTGTGGTCTGAAGGGTCCAGACCCGAAACGTGAAGCTTTCCTGCTCCTCTGATGCTGCTTGGCCTGCTGTGTTCATCCAGCTCTACACCTTGTTATCTCAGATTCTCCAGCATCGGCAGCTCCCACTATCTCCTAATCCAACTGCTTGCATCCGGAGCGGTAACAGGTTTACAGTTAACAAATGATGCCTTCGCCCAACTCGGATCTATTGAAAATGGGTGTCAATTAATTCCTGTCTGGCTTGTTGGGCACTTCCTACCCAGAAGGTTGCTGCTGCTCTCCCAGCTCTTCAGCTTCCATCACATCCTCTGTTTGCCAGCTCCAGTCGTGCGGAGCACAGTATGCTGGGATCATTTGGAACACTCTATCTGGATGTTGCTGCAAGGCCTCTCCCAGATCAATGCAAGTTTCAGAACCTCACCTTGAGGAGGTCTCTTGTCTGTTCCTTGCTGGTCCTGATAGGAGAGTATGCAGCAACATCTCCACATTCCACCTCAGTCAGGGGATTGTGTCATCTGCCATGGGTGGAGAGTGTGGTCTTGCCTCCGAGCAGCCATCTTTGTAAACCATCTGGCCCTTGAAATGAAGCAGGAACTGAAGAGATCTCCAGTGTATTGGCATCATGGCAGGTTCCAGGCTACCTGGCACAGACCTCAAAGATGGGGTGGCAATAATCACAAAAGACTTGGATATGGATCGAGTGGAACCCTTTCCCACGAATGAATTCAGCCATGTTATGTAATGGCACTCTCAAGGCATAGCATGTGCAGCCTCGAGTCCCCTGCACTCGGAGGAAGACAGCAATGTTGGTGAAGTATGAACTGATCACGGGAAAGAGATGAAGCAGTTTGATCTTGCAAAATTGCATCAGTAACAGTCTTGATACATTTGTGGGTCAAGGATTGGGATATTGCACACAGGACTCCAGTGGATCCTTGGAGCACCTACTTGTGTGGAAGCTAAGTGCTACTGTCACCTTGGAGTCTACTGGGATAGGATGGCCTCCCACCTCTTCAGACCACAAGCCCTGCTCCAGCAGAGGACACGGTTCTGTGACAGTGTCCTGAGGCATCATCATTCAGTGAAGGCACTGAGCTTCACCTATCTGGAGCAAACAGTAATGGGATCTTCACCTCTTGGCCCCCTGAACATTCTCCACAGCCTGAAAGGAGGACGTTCTGCTGTGATGTATTCATGTGGAGGCTGTTTAGGAGCTGCTTTTGGTCCTGGGCTCGTGATGCCTTTAAGCAGCCTTAATTTGTATACACCTTTAAACCTTATACACTTATACACCTTGTTACGTTATGGCCACAATTACAATACCATGCAGAACAGTGGTTAGCACTGCTGCCTCACAGCATCAGGGACCTGGGTTCTATTCCACCCTTGGGCGACTGTCTGTGTGGAGTTTGCACATTCTCCCTGTGTCTGTGTGGGTTTCGTCCAGGAGCTCTGGTTTCCTCCCGTAGGCTAGGTGGGGTAGCCATGCTAAATTGCCCGTAGTGTTCAGGGATGTGTAGATTAGGTGGGTTATAGCTGGGTGGGATGCTTTGAGGTTTGGTTATAGACTGGTTGGGCCGAAGGGCCTATTTCCACACTGTAGGGATTCTATGATCTATGAAATTTCCAAACATAAAATCTACTTTTCCACCCGATGTGCTCTGCCAGCAATAGACGTTCTTGCACTAGCCAGTGATAAAGAATCTTGTTACCTGACAATGATACAGCCTTTATCTACTTGCCAACAATGGAAAACTAGTGGACAGAACCATACATTTAATATATAGCTATCCCTTAAAAGCATGTTTGAACAGCAAATGAGGAATATGCAGGTAGCGCAAGGTTTTGTAAGTAAAACGAGTTCCTTTTTCAAAATTTAATGAATGGTGCCTTTGTAATAAAAGATACAACATTCTCAATTAATTAAAAATCCTCATGTGACAAATTAGGGATTTAATCACCAAGGCGACATTCAGTAAATTTTAAAGTAATATGCAAGAGGCTGGATTTAATTGAAGAGCCTTAACGTTCCTCTGTTCTGAGATAAATGAATCCAAATGGACAATGTAAGATTTAAGGACAAGTCTAGTTTCACCTAGTTGCTGTTTTCATCATGAGATATTCCTGTTGATTGGAGAGTAGGTGTGTAATGTACCTGTCATATTGAACACATTACTATTATTCCATCAAAATAAAGAAAAAATGTCAAATCACATAACTTGTCCCCGTTTTACTTCAGCCGCACTGATTATAAGAGCTGCATGTATGTCTCGAGTGTTGTCAAGGGCCAAGAAAAGGAAATTTCAACTCTGAACAAGCAATTGATTTCTCCAGGAAAAAAAACGAGAGGGAAAGCTATTACATTTTTGAATTGTTTGTTCTCCTCAAATATATATAGATGTTCCACTTGAACAGCGAGCTCTATTGCAGAATCCCTCCCCTCTACCAGCTCACCCATCTCCCTCCATATCTGGCAGGATCAAAACCATCCTCTGCTATTTGCCACAGGTAATGTCTGGGGCGGCATGGCAGCTCAGTGGTTAGCACTGCTGCCCCACAGCACCAGGGACCTGGGTCGATTCCACCGTCAGGTGTCTGCCTGTGTGGAGTTTGCACATTCTCCCCGTGTCTGCGTTGGTTTCCTCCAGGTGCTCCAGTTTCCTCCCACAGTTCAAAGATGTGCAGGTTAGGTGAATTGGTCATGCTAAATTGCCTGTAATGTTCAGGGATGTGTAGATTAGGTGGGTTATGGGTCTGGGTGGATTGCTCTGAGAGGCAGTGTAGACTTGTTAGGCCAAAGGGCCTGTTTCCGCACTGGAGTTTCTTTGAAATCAGAGGTAGAATCCTGTGCAATAATACTTGAATTTTGCTCAACTGTGCCTCTAAAAGAAAGAACTACTCGTATTATACAATTCAGCTCACGTCCACTGAATATCCAATGCATTTTATAGCCAATTAAGCATTTTTGAAGTGTGGTCACCTGTATGAAATGTGACAGCCAATTTGTGCACAGTCAGCAAATTGATAATGACCAAATAATCTGCTTTTTTTATGATGTTGATCACAGGGTAAATATTGCCCAGGACTTTACAGATGTTACATTCCTGTTCTTCTTTAAAATAGTGTCACGGCATCTCGAAGGGTAGATGGCATCTCAGATTAATATCTTGTCACCTCTGACATTGCAACACTTCCTCGGTATTGCACTAGAGAGTTAAATCTTGATTATTAATTTTGACGCTTAAGTCCTCAGCTGGAGCACCACAGAAAATGTTAACTCGGGATGGGAAGAGGAGGAGTAGAATGAAGGAGAGAAAAGGTGGCACAGGAGGGGAGAGAGAAAGAAAGGATGTGGAAGGAATGGGGATCCATAGAATCCCTACAGTGTGGAAACAGGCCCTTTGGCCCTACAAGTCCACACTGACCATCAGAACATTCCACCCAATCTATGCATCCCTCAACACTATGGGACAATTTAGCATGGCCAATCCACCTAACCTGCATGTCTTTGGACTGTGGGAGGAAACTGAAGCAAACCCATGCAGACACAGGGAGAATGTGCAAGCTCCACACAGACAGTTGCCTGAGGGTGGAATTGAACCCAGGTCCCTGGTGCTGTGAGCCACTGAGCCACCCCTAGGGAGGGGAGGGAGTGTAAAATTTAAATACTCAGAAAATTGTTAGAAAGGGGAGAAGAGCTGAATCATTGTTTGTATTGAATTTTTTGAATTTGTGATGTATATAAGTGGTATTTATTTGACCTTGGACATAATTTACAGAAATGACAAATAATTGGCTAATAATTCTATGAAAACAAACAGTCAAATGTTTCAATTGTATACACAAGTCAGCTACAGCAGTAGATAGTGATAAGTTGCATTCAATCATTTACACTTCAATATGAATACTCCTCAGTTACTTTAAACTATTTAAAAAGGAATTTCTGCAATCAATGTTTCAGGATCATTGTATATGAAAAGCATTATAAATTCTCAAGGGGAGCCTTTTGTCCCCATTTTGACTCTTGCTCCAGTTAAGGACGTGCAAAGCTATTTGGGGAATAACTCCACAAACTAATCTCTCCTCTCGGGCTTGCACTTGACATGGTCAGTGCACGGCTAATTGGGAGACTCCCCTATCATAGAAGATGAGGACCCAAGTGTAGACTTCATTGGTTCAGTTGTTCTATGGACTATCTACAGCAGACACGTCAAAGTGCTGGAGCAGCACCGCCAATGCGGCCTGCGCAAGATCACGCAAATCCACTGGGAGAAATACATACCAACACCAGCGTCTTCAACCAGGCCAACACTCCCAGCCTCGAGGCACTGACCACCCTTTACTGGCTACGATGGGCTGGCACTTCGTCTACATGAACCACATGAGACCCCGACCCCCCAGCCAGGCAGGTGCTCTGCTCCCAGTTTCGAAAGGACGGTTGGACGGAGGAAGTGTTCAGTGACACCCTCAAGGCCTCATTAGCAAAGTGCGGCATTCCCACAGACACCCGGGAATCACTGGCCCAAGACCGTCCAAAGTGGAGGAGGAGTATCCAGGAAGGTGTCGAGCACCCAGAGACTTGCTGTCAGGAAAAAGCAGAAGCTGGGCCAAGGAGCGCGCTGCCACACCAACGCCACAACCACCCCTTCCCACGACCACCTTCTGCCCCACGTGTGGCAGAGCCTGTGGTAGCCTGCCTGTACAGCCACCTACGAACTCACCCTGGGAGTGGAAGAGCGTCATCGTCATCCGTGAGGGACCGCCAATAATGATGCTATTTGATTATTCAAGCCTGGTAACTCATCTATGTTCACTGTGTTTGATAAGTAATGCCTAGGTGTTGACTCAGAGATAACTGACAGACACTCAGAACCTACAGGAAGCAGAACCAGAAACATGGCATAGATATTTTGGAGCATGGGCTAAAACTCTGTTGTTAAGTTTCCCACAAAGAAACTGGTATCATATGTGTATAGCTCTGGAGAATTTCACATATGTAAAATGCAAACCATTAAGTACTGATAGCTTCAGAAGGAACTAAAAACTAGTCGCTGAAGGTAAGCATGCAGGTGCAGCAGGTGGTAAAGAAGGCAAAAGGTATGTTGGCCTTCATTGCGAGAGGTTTCGAGTACAGGAGCAGGGATGTGTTGTTGCAGTTAAACAAGGCCTTGGTGAGGCCACACCTGGAATATTGTGTGCAGTTTTGGTATCGTTTTCTGAGGAAGGATGCTCTTACTCTCGAGGGAGTGCAGCAAAGGTTTACCAGGCTGATTCCGGGGATGGTGGGTCTGACGTATGAGGGGAGATTGATTTGGTTAGGATTGTATTCACTGGAGTTCAGTCGAATGAGGGGGAATCTCATAGAGACTTCGAAAATTCTAACAGGACCAGACAGGGTAGATGCAGGGTGAATGTTCCTGATGGTGCTTGTGTCCAGAACCAGGGGGGTCATAGTCTGAGGATTCCATTTAGAATGGAGATGAGGAGACATTTCTTCACCCAAAGAGTGGTGAGCCTGTTGAATTCATTACCACAGGAAGTAGTTGATGCCAAAACATTGAATGTATTCAAGAGGCAGCTAGATATAACATTTGGGGTGAATGGGATCAAAGGTTGTGGGGAGAAAGCAGGATTAAGCTGTTGAGTTGGACAATCAGCCATAATCGTGAAGAATGGCACAGCAGGCTCGAAGGGCTGAATGGCCTCCTCCTGCTCCAATCTTCTTTGTTTCTACGTACAGTAAAAACAGAAATTGCTGGAAAAGCTCACCATCTCTGTTTTTTTTAAATCGCTGCTTAATTTTTTTAAAATTATGCAAGAGAACTGAATTTGCAATATCTGCAACAGGAGGAAATAAAATTACAATGATTGCCTAATCATTCAAAAGCTTTCCTTTGCTGGCCCTCCCAGGTGACACCTGAAACCTACGTAAGTAAACACTGTCCACTTTATGGTGTGAGGTCAGCTGGTTTGGGTACACATTGAGGGCTGTAACTGCAGCACCGCATTGTTACCATTGAGTCGGATAAGTCACGCCAGCTCATTTTTCTTCCATCATAATTTGGTACGTACTCCTGCAGCATAATGAAGAACAGAGCCACATCATCCAATGGAGACAGACAGAAAGGTCTGCATTTGTTAACTTGTTTTGGAAGAATCCAGAACATGTCAGCCATGGATGTCAAACCTGCAACTCAGCATGGCCTCATTCATTCTGGATTAGTTCAGAAATACTGCGACCACTTTCAAAGGTTTTATAAGCTTGTAAAATAGCTCATATTGCTTAACCTTTTTTAGGTATGTGGTAATGGTAAATTAAAGGCTTGTTTAGACATGATGTAAAAGTGGATGGTGCTGAATTGCATTCCATCTGTACTATGATCTGTACAAGGGATTAAACTTAGTGCAGATGGACAGATATAGCATTATGACCAGATGAGGAGTTATGAAATGGAATATAATGTGAGCAATATGTTTCTCATGCCGCTACCTACATAATTTCATTTGATCTCAAATCTTACTCAACATAAGTGGCTGACAGCAAAGGCTGTCTAATAAAAACATTTATTTGTTCAAGTGGTCCCCAACTTCGAATTCATACTGTATTGACCTATAGTTGATTGTATAAATCCCATTCAGAAATTTCAAGTGATGTTGCCACTTGAAGGGAAGCAGTTGATTTCATCTTAGCACAATCAAAAGGGTAAATCAATCTCCGCATCCTGACTCCTACCTCCACCACCCCCGACTGAAGTTCCTGCTTATAGAGTCATGAAGTCTACAGCACAAAAAAAAGGCCCTTCAGCCCACCAAGTCTGTGCCAGCCAAAATAAAAACACCTAATTATTCTAATCCCATTTTCCAGCTTGGCTTGAGTCAATGTCTTGGTCTGTAAGTGTCAGTCTTGTAGTGTTGGGGAGACTCAGAGTGAAGACAACTCTATTTTCACACTGTTTTCCAATATCTAACTCCATGCAACACATTGGAGCCCCAGTTGAGTTTTCTTTTTCAATACACCTACATTCCAGTTTATATATTTTCAAGGAAGCTAATTTGATGAGCTATTAACCTCAAGTGTTTCTGAAAGCTGCAATAGCTAACAAGCTTTAATCCAACACACATTGTTACCGCAGTAGCCTTTCTAACGTAATTGGCATATTGAACTCATCAGTACTAATTTTTAAAACTAAAATCTTCGAAATAAATGAAATAAAATCAATAACATGTTCACGTAAGGATTTTATACTTTAGAAAAAAATGGTAAGGCCACAAAAACAGTTACTGTTTATCTCCCTATTTGTGCCTTTAAATAAGAATTGATTAGCATTGCTTCAGTGTACTGGAATTAAGCAGTGTGAGGTCATGAACATTTTAAGTTAAATTGCATTCTTGAGAGAATTTGAATACTTCCTCTTGTGGATGGCAGGCAGAAGCGTATCAATTGAAAGAAGTGGCACAACCAAAACCTTTCCGTTCATGTATAGTGCCTGACTTCTTAAAAATCTAAGTAACACTGACACAGACGCCATAAAAATCAGCTCATCTTGCAAATGGCTCAGTGGTTAGCACTGATGCCTGACATCACCAGGGACCTGGGTTTGATTCCATCCTCAGGTGACTGTCTACGTGGAGGTTACATATTCTCCCCGTGTCTGCGTGGGTTTCCTCCGGGTGCTCTGATTTCCTCCCAATGTCCAAAGATGTGCAGGTTAGGTGGCTTGGCGATGGGAAACACATCGGGGTGGGTCTGTTTGGATGCTGTTCATAGGGGCGCTGTGGACTTGATGGGCTGAACAGCATGCTTCTATGCTGTAGGGATTGTGTGTGATTGAGTTAGTGCCAGTAAACGTGGACTAGCTGTGATGTTGCATAATTTAAATAAAACACTACCCACAATGTTGTTTGACTTTGTTGTTGTGGTAATATTAAATCTGTTGGAAACGATAAATAATGTCGTTGAACTACAATAACCCCATGGATTTATAACATGGAACAGAGACGTGACTGAAACAAGGAGAGAAATGGCCATTAATATTCCTGGCAGCAATGTAGTCAGGATTAGTAGGGAAGGAAAAAGAGGGGGTGAGTGTTATTGATCAAAGATACTGTTGCAACACTCGAAGGGAATGACATAATTGAATTTTCAAAGGCAGAATCTATTTAGTTAGAATTAAGGAGCAGTAGATCAGCAGTCACTGCCGAACATAAATTATATATGTTAAATAATGGGAAGGAGAAAGAGGAGGCAATTTTGCAGGCATCTTGTTTAAAGGTGCAGAAAGACCCCTGCTCTTACATAAGAACAAGGAGCAGGCCACCAGTTCTATGTCACAGTCTTGTTGGGGGTCCTTTTTCTTTTATTTTTGAAGTGGACAAAATGTAAGCCCTAGAAAACAAGGCCATGTGTGGAAAGTACCCAGTCCTGAGTAACTGCAGTCTATAGAACAACCGTAATGTCAATATTTTAACTTTATTTCTTTATTTGCTAATTTATACTATGAGGTACTGTAATGTAGAACTTCTGGCTTTTTCTTTATTTCTCTATTTTTGTACCTAATCTATTTTAGTACCAAAGACTTGTAACTAGGTACTTTGTACCTAAGATGGTGTGGTGACATTGTACACTTTTCACTGTACTCCAGGACTTTTGTACTTGAGTACACTTGACAATAACCCTAACCCTAATTCTAGGGATCTCACTGAGAGATTAAAACCACAAGTTTCCATGATGTTGAACCAATTTGCTATACAACATTAAAGGTTATCATGAGGGACTCTCCTTCTCAAGCTCTCTCCTTGCCTGAGGCATGGTGACCCTCAGATTAAATCACCACTGGTTGTTTTTCTCTAATGACAGAGCAATTCTATGGTCTACCATTAGAACAGTAATACAATCTACAATACATGTACAGGTATTTTATAACACACAGAATTAACACATGGTAAATATGAGTAATTGACTATGATTGAATACCCCGCAGCATCAGATTGCAAATGAAATCAATGCAGATCCCAGAAATTTCCCAGCATTACTGCTTTCCAGAGGTTAATGACACAATGGGTCATCAAATCTCATTGAACTTCACAAGAGATTACAGCCTTTCACTTTTTACAATCTGTCCTTGAAGCTCCTTGAGGTTAAAAGCAGATCAGCCATGATTCTATTAAAAGGAGCAGGCTGGAAAGGCTGAGTGGCCTAATCTTGTTCCTTTTTTGTATGATCACATGGTGACATGTCCTTTCCACAAGCTGATCGTTCATGGAATTTCTCTATGACTGCTCCTTTTCTGGTCTATCACCATCCTCTTGTGGGTCTGAGATCCCCTGAGCTCCAAAACTATACTGCAGAACCCACTGACAATCATAACTCCAGCTTTTCACTGACAACTAGCTTCACTGAGCCAGTCCGCTTGCAAATTTTTTCCCAGCTCCAATCATGCTCAATAGTATCAAGTGAATGCCACTTGTGAGCCTTTCAAATGCTACTGTCTCTGATGCACTTAAATATTAAAGCTCACAGGCTTCTTCCAAGCCCCTCACAACTTCCCCCAAAACAGAACTAGTATCCTTCATAATTTTTAAGCTCCCCAGGATTTATGTCTCTAAAGCTTAGCTGCCTGCTAATTCCTAGAACTTCTCCCTGAGTTCTGCCAGCACAGAACATCCAACTGCTCTTGACTCCTCAGTGAGTCCCACGAATCTGTGTATTTGAGGTGCTTTCCTAAGCGGTACATTAATTGTAGCACTTCTAGCGTGAAGTCTACATCTCTTTCTCCTATATCACTGACTTTCACAACTGCAGTAAACATTGAACTCCTTTTCAGTGACTTCCAAACAGTCATAGAATCATAGAACCTCTACAGTGTGGGAGCAGACTACTTGGCCCATAGTGTCCACTGTGACCCTTCGAAGGGCATCCCATCCAGACCCATAACCTCCAACTCTATCCCTGTAACCTTGCATTTCCTATGGATAACCCACCTAGCTTCACATCCCTGCACATTGTGGGCAATTTACCTAACCTGGAATGTGGGAGGAAACTGAAGCATCCAGAGGAAACCCATGCAGACACAGGGAGAATGTGCAAACTCTACACAGATCCAAGGCTGGAATGAAACCTGGGTCCCAGTCATTATGAGGCAGCAGTGCTAACCATTGTGCCACTGTGCTGCATTATACTGCCTATCCCAAACTTCAGGTGAGTCTATGCAAAGTGTATCAGTGCTGTCTAATGGGACTGTACCCCCACTCAAATTTTACACACACATTTGCCAGCAACAGTTTTCAATCACTACCAGGAGTGGAAACCCCTTGATCTTCTTTTTACCTCTTTCTCCACAAACTCAGAACCTCACCAGAATTCAGACCACAATCAGCTCATTTTAACAGATCAAACATGCACAAATAAAAAAATTGGACAATGATTGGAGTCAAAGAGAGACACATTAGTTAAAATCAACAACTTTGAAACCAAATGTAACCCAGGAGGCATTAAACTATGCACTTTTAAAGAAAAGGTACAATATATAATTTCAGGTTATGTGATAGCTCTGAGTATAAACAACATAAACCATGGTTTGATGGCCTAATCAAAAAGGACAGTAAGATGATACAATTTTTTTCCAACCTCACATTCATGTCCTGACACCAAACAAGAAATAGCAGGAAGGTTTTAAAACATTTTGCAACTTTAACAAGACTTTGAGATACATATTCATTCAAACCAAATGCAATTGTCTTCTTAATGCATTAGTTGATAATAAAATCAAGGGGTATACTTTGCAAGGTCTATTTGAAAACCTCTCAACAAGCCCCTCTCCAAAATTGAATGTTTCCAACTAACATCTCTTGGATCATAAATGTTACCAGTTATAGGTTGCTGGCAAAGTCAGTATAAAATATAGATACAAATAAAAATGTCTTCACTCCTTTCCCTTTGGAAGAAAGAAAGCTTTGCTATAGTGAAGACATTTTTTTACAATCGATTTTAAATTATCATCAGACATGTTTTTCCAAAAAACTCATTTCAAATTTTTCAGATAATCTATTTATGCACTTATACGTTGGATTGGCAAAGGTACAAAAGCTAACTCAAACAACAGCAAATACATGCAGCAAAGTGGATCAATAGGATCTAGGTTTTGAAATGTGTATGGGTTCCATCAAATAAAACCCGAAAGAACTGTGGGTGCTGGAAATCAGAAACAAACCAGAAATTGCTGGGAAAGCTCAGCAGGTCTGTCAGCATCTGTGGAGAGAAATCAAAGTTAATATTTTGGGTCCCATCAAAGACTCCTCCAACTGCACACAAAGGGAAATACAGCCTATGGGAGGCGAGACAGTAAGTAGGGTCCTGACTGAGGATGGTGCTAAAGGTGCTAGCGTAGATGTGGGGTTGCGGAGTGGATGGCAGCCAACCATTGTGTTTTGGAAGCGCTTTGAACTAAGTACCTCTCCCATCTCCCTATTCACCATCATCCTCTTAATTTCTACCTGTACTCTTCTGTTAGTAATGAGCTGGAGTATACTTCGCTGCAGGTGAGTGAAGTGATGAACAGCCAAGGCTGGGACATTGTGAATCCTGATTAATGTGGCATTTGTAGTGTGCAAGCCATTTGCAAAGGCCTGCAAGCATTGATTTGATTGCCATTTTTGATGTTCACTGTAGAGGCCCCGCTTGAGGATATCATTGAAAAAGCCCTGAACATCATGTTGGTCATGTTTGAACCAAATAGCCTCCAACCCATCCGCAAGCATATCTAGCTTGGCTGGTAGATCCCATGGGACATAAAAAAACGTGAACTAGAACTGTCAAGTGTGCACTTTTTCAGTGTGCACATGATCATATTTCACTTGCTGTTAAGATCGAGTTAAAATGACTGAGTACTTTATGTAGTTGTCTGATATTAAGTCTGTCACCAGCTGGCTGAGAGGTCCCCAGCTTCCCATTTGTTGAGACACCACTGATGGCACAGAGACAGTTATCCAAGGCTGGAATCAAACCTAGGTTTTTGATGCTATGAGGCAGCAGTTCTAATCACTGAGCCAGCATACTGCCTTCTTCTGTAGCTGTCACTGGTAAAGTGGTTGGATGGCCATCTCTAGTTTTCTATCTATCTTTTCCTGCAAGGAGACCTAGGAGTGAGAGCATCAGTGAGAGTTGAATGGACAGGTAGAGAGTATGCATTGAGGGCGACAGTGAAGGAGAGGCAAGATTTTGTGCTTTGATGTGCATCATAGGACTGAGAGGAAGAGCAGAGACAGGGGGAATGTAAGAAAGGAGTTGGCCATTCTGCCTCTCAGCATAGCTCCACCATTCAATATGATCATTGGTCATACTGGGGTCCCTGCAAGTTAGGTTGCATAAGGAGAACAGTGTTGGAGCAGATTAAGGCAGAGTAAGCAAGATGGTGTGACACACACATTAGGCTGTAATTGAATGTACCATGTTTCACACTATTCTTGACCTGCTTAGGTCATTAAATCTCTCAGCTGTAACATTGAAAGCAAATGGGTACATTATTTTCCTGCTGCTGACTTTATGAGTAAGCAGAAAGCACCCATTCTTTGTTTTCCTTCACATGCTTCCTCCTGTCAGCAGGGAATGATAGTTTGCAATGAGCCCTGACTCCCCACTATCACATCCAGAGATACATCCCAAAAGTGAGGTGCAACTTTTGAGTATGTGTAACCATCCTGAAATCTCCCACATAGGGAGAGGCAAACTACCCAACTTAAGTCATCTCAAAGAGGCCTGTGAGTGAGCCCTGAGGAAATCTCAACACATGTACTTGCGTGATACTGATGCAAGAAGTTTAAACTCCCAATTGACAGTTTCAGCCCATCGAGTCCACACCAGCCTTCCGATGAGCATCCTACCCAGACCCAGCTCACACCCTGTAACCCTGCATTTCCATGGCCAATACAACTAGCCTTCACATCTTTGGACACTATGGGCAAATTAGTATGGCCAATCCACCTAACCTGAACATCTTTGGACTGTGGGAGGAAACCAGAGCACCTGGAGGAAACCCATGCAAACATAGAGAGGACGTGCAAACTCCACAGAGACAGTTACCCGAGGCTAGAATCAAATCTGGGTTTTCGTCACTATGAGGCAGCAGTTCTAACCACTGAGCCACAAACTGCCTTTAATTGCTGCATGGTTCTCTACAGCTATGGAATAGCGTGGTTAGAACCAGACAGACCTGACCTGTTTGCCTAAGGTGGGGGGTAAGACGGTGAACGTTGTTGTGTGTTGGGGTGTGTGAAAGTGGTGAGGGGGAGGAAGTGAACATTGTTAGGGGTGAGGGGAATATGAACACTGTCAGGGGGTAAATGAGGTGAACACTGTGTGAAAGTAGCAATGGAATGGCATGCACATTCTCAGCAGCAAGAGAGTGGGTCAACATTACAGAGGGGACGGGGAGAGGAACATTGTGAGCACTGTCAGAAAAGGGTGCACAACATCAGGGGTACGAGCGTTGTCAGGGAGCTGAGGGATGTTGAACTTTCTCAAATGAAGGATCTGCAGTGTTGGCATTTACAGGTCTGCTTAAAGGCAGTGGAAGGCAATAAACTGAAAGAAAAAGATCATAAGCAGCATGTCTTCAGTTCAAGCTGAATGAAAGGAGTGCAGTTACTGGAAGTTGCAAAGGCTGCAGTGTAAAATGGTAGGCAGGTGAGTAGTTACATCACAGTTACAAGATTTCCCGTTAAGCCATTGATCCCATTTCTAATCTTTAAGCCTCCATCTTTATTCTACAAGCTTTGATTTTGGTCCTGAAAATAAATAACAAGCCAACCAGACTTGCACGTAATGTCTTAGTCCTAGCCACAATACGGCTAACCTTTGACCTGGTGATTAGCGTTCACTCCTCATTCCTTCACTGTGCATAAGTTTGGAATTTTATAAATCATATTTTCCATAAGGGAAACTAGTGAAACTGGTAAACAAGATATAATGATCCAACTTGTATATTTCCTTGTATATTTCAAAATGGAGGCTCAGTGTGACCATTTCCAACTACTAACTTTATTTTTAAACTGTTTGGCCCCTCTGGGTCATCAATATTTTCTCCCTATCACTTGTATTTTCAATCTGTGTATGTCACTGGTCGCTTCACATATTCCACACATGCAGAAAAAGAATTGCTGTGGGTCTGGAGTCACATGTAGGTCTGTAGCACAAACATAGAACATAGAACAGTACAGCACTGTATAGGCCCTTCGGCCCACGATGTTATGCAGATGTGTATAGTGATTGGAACGAGGACCAGGTGAATCCATTGACTATGAGATCCTTGATTGGAATTGCTAACCTGGGCCAATCAGGGAGCCCTGGCTGACAGATATAAGCAGGAAATTCAGACAGTCTCCTTGTTCTAGAGGCTGGCTCTGAGCTAGCCGGTCAGAGACCATGTACTGTGTGCATGTAAATAAAGGATAACTTGGTGATGGGATACCAGCCTCTGTGCAGTTACTTCAAAGCCCACCCAGGTAAGGATGACAGATTGTCCTGCCTAAACAACATAAGTGAAGCAGATTGGATTTTATGATAATCGCCAATAGTTACACTGTAAACTTTGGGCCAGTTTTTTTTTGTTCCGACTTTTTATTGAACTCAAGATTCAACATTTGCCACAGCGGGATTCAAAGCCAGAATGTTAGGTGGGATTCTGGATTACCAGCCCAGTGACATTATCACTATGCCATTTTCTCCCTTCAATCGAGTCCAGCGAGAATTTGATCAGATGGGTCAGTGGGCCGAGAAGTGACAGAAGGAGTTTAGATAAATATGAGGTGTTGGTAAAAAAATGCAGGGCGGGACTTACACAGTTAATGATAGTGCCCTGGGGAGAGTTGTTCATCAGAAGGGCCTGGGGGAGTGCAGGTTCATAGTTCCTCGAAAGTGGGTAGATAGGCTGGTGAAGAAAGCGTTTATCACGTTTGCCTTCATTGGTCAGGGCATTGAGCAGAAGGAGTTAGGAGATCATGTTGTGGCTGTACAGGACATTGGTGAGGCCACTTTCAATAAACTGCGTACAATTCTGGTTGCCCTGCTCTTGGAAGGATGCTGTTAAACTAGAAAGCATACA
The DNA here is from genome assembly GCA_024137785.1 of Ginglymostoma cirratum. Classification (NCBI taxonomy): domain Eukaryota; kingdom Metazoa; phylum Chordata; class Chondrichthyes; order Orectolobiformes; family Ginglymostomatidae; genus Ginglymostoma; species Ginglymostoma cirratum. The sequence continues at coordinate 6,907,592 of JAHRHZ010000047.1, read as the reverse complement.
GAAAACATTTACATAGATATTGTGGGACTGGAAGGTTCAAGTTATAAGAAGATGCTGGATAGGCTGGGACTTCTTTCCCTGGAGAGTACAAGGTTGAGGGGTGACCTTTTATGATTTATGATTTTACTTTCGTGTATTTTACAGTAAGCAAATCAGTAAAATACAATGAAAAGCTTTCCCACTGTCGCCACAATCTGGCGCCATTTAGAATAGTTTTAAGAAGAAGGAAAACAACAGAAAGCTGTAGCTTCAAGAGAGTCCATCAGGCCTGAGTCAGCTTATCACCAATGACACCTGTGCCTCCGTACCTCCTCCACCACATCGCCACCATCTACACCAGAGCCAAAAAATGTCAATGTTACCACTCTTCAAACGCCATCTTTCATCGCTGGGCTGCTTTTCCTTCAGCAAAAATTTCTCCGGACTTGCCAACATCAGGGTCGCATCTCTCACTTCTGCGCCCACCTCGACGATGTTGCTGTGATCCCTTCCAACACAGCTTCACCGTCACCAGCGCTGGATCCAACCAACAACGAAGTAAGGAGCCATCTTCCACCAAAGGACCTACCTCACCAATGTCACCTCTGCCAATGTGGCAGCTACCGATTTTGATGTCACCCCAGTAAAGTAAATGGGGGTGCATTCCCTACCACCACGAGTTTGCACTGGGCCCACTCGCTGCTGCCACCACAAGGTCTGTGCTGGGATTCCTCAGCATCACCAATGATAAATACAGGGAAGTAAGTAAGAAAAGAAAGTAAAGAGAAAAAGAACAAGAAAAGAGAAAAGAAAAGACTCGAAGTGAATGAGCTTATGTAGATTTAAAAAATCACAAGGGGCATGCATAGGGAGAATAGGCAAGGTCTTTTCCCCAGGGTAAGGGAGTCCAAAACTAGGGGGCACAGATTTACGGTGAGAGGGGAAAGATTTAAAAGGGACCCGATAGCAATGTTCTCACACAGAGGGTAGGGTGTGTACGGAATGAGCAGAGGAAGTGGTGGATACAGGTACAGTTACAACATTTAAAAGACATTTGGACAGGTATGTGAATAGGGAAGGTTTAGAAGGATATGGGCCAAATGCAGGCAAATGGGGCTATTTCATTTTAGGAAACCTGGTTGGCATGGACAAGTTGGACCAAAGGGTCTGTGTTTGTGCTGTGTGACTCTATGGGTAGCAGTGAGACTAATATTTTGTTCAAAATAGATAAATCATGCCACTTAGTGATGATTCCTAATGAGTGTATGCTGCCTCGTTGCTATATTCAAGGCTAACAAGGCCAATGAGTATATGTAACAAGAAGGCTAAATTTTGAGTTGGACTGTAATCCAGTCCAACAGAATGTGTTATATTTGTAAGGGCATGAACTTGTAGAAGAAAAAAGTAATTTTAAAATTAAATCAATTATTTGGGTAGTCATAAAAGTTTAATTTTGATTTCAAAAAGGAAATAATTAACACTGCTTTAGAATGTAGTCATTTTTGATGTAAGTACAGAACAGAAAAGCCTTATGCAATGTAGAATATGACACCTGAGATCCAAATTTTCTTTTTATATCCATTTATTTTACAATATGTGTTGCAAAGTTGGGATAGTGCGTTTGTGGATTGGAAGGTAGGAAGTTAGAATTTGGTGTTTGTAAAATGCTAGGGGGAAAGTGATGTGTGGTCCCTTTAAAAGATGATGTGCTTAGAGATATAAAGAAAATGTCTGTGGGCAGTAGCTTGTGGGTTTGCAGGTGCACAGAGAGCCCTGGAAGTGAAACACTTGCAGCAAAAATCTGTACAGCTCGCAGGCCATGGAGCAGTTTTGTTTTGCTATTAAGACAACAAGTTTTGATTTTAGCCAATCAATTTGAATCAGGAAGAGCCCAAAAACCAATTAAATTTAAATCTGAGATAACAAGGTGCAGAGCTGGATGAACACAGCAGGCCAAGCTGCATCAGAGGAGCAGGAAAGCTGATGTTTCAGGCCTAGACCCTTCTTCAGAAATGAATCTCAGTTGCTAATTTAAATCTGATGATTTTTGACAACATAGGACCAATCCAGGATTTCATCAAGGGTATAAAAGGAGAGAGCAGTTGGAAAATCAGGAAAGTCAACTGCCATCTGCCAGAGTTAACAGCTCTCAGCTCTCAAGAGAGAATCATTAGCTCTCACAGTCTTCTCTAAGTTTTACAGAAAGCACCATCTAAATCAAAGGTACCTGTGGCAGAACTAATTAATATTCCTGACAGAACATTTGATGGAGAGGGCACTCCTGATGGAACATTTGACAGAGAAGGCACAGAACATTCCAGAAGACATAACCTGGCTGTAATTTCAAGACACTAAAGTCTTTTATTTTATATTTTGTTTTATATAAGTGGGACTTGTATTTATTGGAACAGCATACTATTAGAATCATGTTTCATCCAGGAACAGTTAGTAGTTAGAAGGAGTTTATTCAGTTTGTTAATAGTTTAGTTAGTTTGTTCACTGTTAGATAAATAAATTGTGACTTGTTGATTGTAAAGTGAGTGTCAAGGGTTTAGTTTATTAAACCACTAGAAGTTGTGGAAAAGCAGATTATACCACTTTTCATACACCTTTCAACAACTTACAGGGCGATGCACTTTTCTCTGGTTTTAGTTATTGGTGGGGGGTGTCAGCATCTGCTTTATAACAATACGGCTTTGTACATACAGCAGTGATTGCATCAGGATAGCACTTTTATCTCAGTTGCTAATAATGACAAGCAAGGAAAATTCCAAACTGGTGCCAAACACACATGGTCTATCTTGGACTCACTTTCTATTCTCATGGAGGGCCAACATTATATGCCTTGGTTAACTTAGTCAATCATTGCTTTCCTCTGCTGAAAGCAGCTGGCAGTGCCTGCTATTGTGACTGGAGCTCCATTTGTTTCAGTGATTTGTGGGACCCTGGCCACTATCTAAGTGTTGCTAAATGTGGAAAGCTCTGGCCTCCAAAGATTAAGGATCCTATTCCAATCACCAACTGTAAAGGATGATATTATTATTTCCATTTTGGAGCTTAAGGCCTGCTCTCAGATGGTTGTACATGTTCTGATTAAAAATTCCCAGTACTGGTGCCATCATTAGTGTTAGTCATTCAGATTCCCCATACCAAAAACATCATTCATACTGCCCCTTCAGATTCACCGCCACCATTGATGTTGCAGTTTTAGTTTTTCCTTAACATATCCACTTTTCAGTTTATCATCTCAGATTCCATGCACCGGTATCTCTGTTGGAGTTGTTTCAGTTTAAAATCCATAATTCTCAAACTTGTTCTTTTTTTATTATTCATTAACAGGATGAGGGCGTTGCTGGCTAGGCAGCATTTATTGCCCATCCCTAATTGCCCAGAAGGCAACTGAGAGTCAACCACATTGCTGTGGGTCTGGAGTCACATGTAGGCCAGACCAGGTAAGGATGACCGTTTCCTTCCTTAAAGAACATTAGTGAACTGGATGTTTTCCAACAACCGACAATGGATTTGTGGTCATCATTAGATTCTTAATTCCAGATATTTTATTGAATTCAATTTCCACAGTCTGTCACGGCAGGAATTTGAACCCGGATACCCAGAACATTATCTGGTTCTCTGGATTAAGAGTCCCGCGATAATACCACTAGGCCATCGCCCCCCCCCAGTGCCTCTCAGCATTCTCTCCCCACCTTGTTTGCTGTGTAAAATGATCACAACTTATCAATCCTTTTTTCTGGGAGAGTATCAAAAACACCAGTTGTGTCAACACTTGGTCTGTGGGATATGTCTGGCTCTGTGTCTTTATATAAGTTCACTTCCAGTTGTTGAGCCACTGACTAGCTTTACTAGGGCATGGTGAATAATATGAGCAGGCAATTTGGGATTCCTGGCTAAAATCCAACAGGTTGTGGAGCAAAAGGGAAGGGCATTGGATTGCTTTGGGGCATGTGACATGCTAGAGTCATGAAGATGTTTGCTTAGCAGCTGGTAGGATGCATTCTTGGACCTTCTAAACCACAAACAGAGCTGGAATGATTCTTAACTGTTTCATGCAACGTTACCTTCCCTTATCTGCCCAGAGAACCTGACCAGCCAACAGTGAAGTTGGATTAGGCAGTACGTCTGAGATGAACAGCTCTTCATTAAAGTATTTAAATCAGCAAACCCATGCCAGAAGTGGATGTTGCAACAATTCCCCCTTCCACTCCTTTACAACCAAGGTAAAGTCACCATAATCTTACCAATCATAGGGCTGCTCTCTCATTAGAGAGAGACGACTGACAATGGTTTAACCTGAGGGTCATCACACCTCAGGCAAGGGGGGAGGTTGAGAAGGACAGTCCTTCATCGTCATCTCAACCAGTGCAGGAACTGAAACCACACTGTAGGTGTTACTCTGTATTGCAAACCAACTGTCCAGCCAACTGAGCTCACCAACCCTCACTATAAGCAGAACCAGGCAGAATGAAGGTGGGTGGTTAGGTTTTGGTTTGGGTTCTTATTCTACGACCAGGGGTGATTGCATGATCAGGGTCAGAAAGTGAGGTGAACCATGTCTAGGGATTTCCCATAGTTCCTGGTAATTTTGCCCTTTATATCCTTGAAAGACTTCACAAAACTCACAGGCAAGAGCTGGTGAAAGTTCTGCTAATGGCCAGAGGAAAAGCTTACACCTTTACTTACAGTCATTTGCTTTAATTTGCAGCTTTCTAAAGAGACAAAGACTTATGACACACACTTTACCTTCAGCCTCAAATCCACCTCAAGCCAGATTTCTTCAGGCCACGTGACCATTTAAAAAATGGAACAAGAAAGCTATCACTGAAGTGATCCTGCATGTAGCCTGTCTGAACTATATGTTATTAGTATTGTTCCTGCAGTACAGAATGGTGTGAGAACTCGAGTCACACTGACAATTGTCTCAACCTGCAGCAGGATGGTATCATCCAACTTCATAGAACTGTTATCATGCAGGAGGTCATTCAGGCCATCATGCTTGCACTGGTTCCGTTAGTTAATCCTTTAGCCCTGACTTAAGCAGGAATGTAGTTGTCTGATTGAAAAGCACCGAGAAGAAACTTTTCTTCCCCAGTGACCACACGTTATCTTTGTGGCATTCCACAGCTGGAAAAGGAGGAGGAGAATAAGGAGGAAGAATTTAGAGAGGAGAGGATGGCCAGGCTATGTTGTTGACTGTCACCCAACTCCACACTGCGCTTGCTAACATATTTGATCATTTGCTCACTTTTGGTATAAGCCTCACATTTGTCCTTGGAAATCTCATTTGACATTTCATTCTGTTCCCAGTATAGAAGAGGGTCATTGAGAATTACTTCAAATAATCAGCCCAGGTGGACTATGGTTTCCCTTCCTGAAGTGACAGGGAGTTGTCCAACAATCAATCAATTTCACCATGGAGCAGACACCCACTTCTAATGCAGCATAGAGGGCCAGCACAGTGACTCAGTGGTTAGCACCGCTGCCTCACAGCACCAGGGACCTGGGTTCAATTCCACTCTTGGACGACTGCCTGTGTGGAGTTTAAACATTCTCCCCATGTCTGCTTGGGTTTCCACCCACATTCCAAAGATGTGCAGGTTAGGTGGATTGGCCATGCTAACTTGGCCAGGGATTTGCTGGCTAGGTGGGTTAGCTATGAAAAATGCAGGTTTCAAGGATGGGGCTGGGTCAGTGTGGGCCAAATGGTCTGCTTTTCACACTGTAGGGATTCAATGAGATTGGCTTAAGGTCATTAAAAGACTAAAGTAGCAAAGATACTGGACTTCACTTTTTACAAATAATGACAGCTGATTCACCTCTTCAAATATCTCCCCAACACAATCATAGCAACATTCTGAATCTGAGCATTAGCAGAATTAGGAAACACACAGCTGATTCACTACTGAGAAAGTATAGTCTATTGTCCTTTAAGGGTGTTCTGAAATACACAAACATTTAATGTCTTTGCCAGGCTCTTTCCTGCTGTATCCACTCAGCTTCACATGATCTCTGGAGATGTTCTGATATCTATCTCCAGGCAACATGTTCCCCTTAAATGGCGCTAACAACTTCCCAGCTGAAATGCAACATGAATACTTTTCAACAGCACATCAGAACAAATTTCTCTTCACTCCAGCACAATGATCTATTTTATCAGTTTCTGCACCAAGAGGATAGTACACAATTCTGAAATTGGCTAATTGCCTCTTTCTTCAGTCAGACAAGTGTATTTGACATCCAGCTGTCCCAAGACAGATGAGATCATTGTTTTCAAATTTTCTTCCTCGTGCGTGACCACTTGACTAGCTCCAAGACTAGCTCAAAGGAGTTTTTAAAATCTCAGTTTTTCTAAGGCTGCGCTGACAGGGCAGTTCCACAGTCATCAGTGGAGAAATCAAGCTTAGAGTGTCATGGGAGGGAATCTGGACAAATTTCAGGAGCCTGTGCTCCTGGGACATTGTTAAGCTGCTGAAAGGGCCAATTACGGCACTGTACAGAATGCACAAGAGAGGGATTGTGGGCAGAGGAGGTAGGTTTCTGAAAGCCACATTAAATGTTCAACTTCAATTAAGAGTATTCAGCCCATACTGGTCAATGCTATGTCCCAGAAAAAGTCAGTCAACAAATGTTGTTTCCCTGATCTATCACTTTTTTGAGCTGTTTTTCTTCAAATATTTATCACGCTTCTCTATAAAAACAATGTTTTTATTCGTTCATGGGAGGTGAGCATTGTTGGCTCGAGTAGCATTTGTTGCCGATCCCTAATTGCCTCTGACCAGGTGGTACTGAGCTGCCTTCTCGAACCACTGCAGTCCATGAGGGGGTAGGGAGTGATGATGGGCAGGGGGTTCCAGAATTTCAACGGCAGCGAAGATACGATGATTTCATTCCAAGTCAGGATGGCGCGTGGCTTGGAGAGGAACCTGCAGGTGTCTGTGCTCACAGGGATCCGCTGCCCTTATCTTTCAAGGTGGTAAAGCTCGCAGGTTTGGAAGTTGCTGCCAGACGAGTTGGTGAACTGCTGCAGTGCATCTCATACTTGGTACACATTGCTGTGGAGGGAGTGGGTCCTGAGGTCATCGGATTGAGTGTCATTCAAGCTGCTGCTCATCCTGGATGGTGTTGAATTTCTTGTGTTGTTAGAGCTGCACTAAGATCAACACAGATTCTACATCTACCACTGGGGTATTTTGATCGTAATCACCTTCTAGAACATAGATCAATACAGCGCAGAACAGGCCCTTCGGCCCTCGATTTTGCGCCGCCCTGTGAACTAATCTAAGCCCATCCCCCTACACTATCCCATCATCATCCATATGCTTATCCAAGGACTGTTTAAATGCCCCTAATGTGGCTGAGTTAACTACATTGGCAGGCAGGGCATTCCACGCCCTTACCACTCTCTGAGTAAAGAACCTGCCTCTGACATCTGTCTTAAATCTATCACCCCTCAATTTGCAGCTATGCCCCCTCGTACTAGCCGACGTCATCATCCTAGGAAAAAGACTCTCACTGTCCACCCTATCTAATCCTCTGATCATTTTGTAGGTCTCTATTAAATCCCCTCTTAGCCTTCTTCTCTCCAATGAGAACAGACCCAAGTCCCTCAGTCTTTCCTCATAAGACCTTCGCTCCAGACCAGGCAACATCCTGGTAAATCTCCTCTGCACCTTTACCAATGCTTCCACATCCTTCCTGTAATGGGGCGACCAGAACTGTACACAATATTCCAAGTGAGGCCGCACTAGCGTTTTGTACAGTTGCAGCATGACATCACGGCTCCGGAAATCAATCCCTCTACCAATGAAACCTAACACACCGTATGCCTTCTTAACAGCACTATCAACCTGGGTGGCAACTTTCAGGGGATCTATGTACCTGGACACCAAGATCCCTCTGCACATCCACACCACCAAGAATCTTTCCATTGACCCAGTATTCTGCCTTCCTATTATTCTTCCCAAAGTGCATCACCTCACATTTATCTGCATTGAACTCCATTTGCCACCTTTCAGCCCAATTCTGCAGTTTATCCAAGTCTCCCTGCAACCTGCAACACTCTTCCACACTGTCCACCACTCCACCAACTTTAGTGCCATCTGCAAACTTACTAACCCATCCACCTATGTCTGCGTCCAAGTCATTTATAAAAATGACAAACAGCAGTGGTCCCAAAACAGATCCTTGTGGCACACCACTAGTAACCGGACTCCAGGCTGAATATTTTCCATCAACCACCACTCTTTGGCTTCTTTCAGAAAGCCAGTTTCTAATCCAAACTGCTAAATCTCCCTCAATCCCATGCCTTCACATTTTCTCCAATAGCCTACCATGTGGAACCTTATCAAAGGCTTTACTGAAGTCCATGTACACCACGTCAACTGCCCTACCCTCATCCACATGCTTGGTCACCTTCTCAAAAAACTCAATGAGGTTTGTGAGACACGACCTGCCCTTGACGAATCCATGTTGACTATCTCTAATCAAATTGTTGCTTGCTAGATGATTATAAATCCTATCTCTTATAATCCTTTCCAAAACTTTTCCTACAACAGATGTAAGGCTCACTGGTCTATAATTACCTGGGTCATCTCGACTGCCCTTCTTGAACAAGGGCTCAACATTTGCAATCCTCCAGTCCTCTGGTACTAAACCTGTAGACAATGACGACTGAAAGATCAAGGCCAAAGGCTCCGCCATCTCCTCCCTAGCTTCCCAGAGAATCCTCGGAAAAATCCCATCCGGCCCAGGGGATTTATCTACCTTCACACCTTCTAGGATTGATAACACCTCCTCCTTACTTAACTCAATCCTTTCAAGCCCAATAGCCCGTATCTCAGTCTTCTCCTCTACAATATTCTCCTTTTCCTGAGTGAAAACAGAGAGAAATATTTGTTTAGCACCTCGCCGATCTCCACAGGGTCCACACACAACTTCCCACTTCTGTCTTTGACTGGCCCTATTCTTACCTTAGTCATCCTTTTATTCCCCACATACCTATAGAAAGCTTAAGGGTTCTCCTTAATTCTATCTGCTAATGACTGCTCATGTCCCCTCCTTGCTCTTCTTAACTCTCTCTTTAAATCCTTCCTAGCTAATCTGTAACTCTCCATCACCTCTTCTGAACCATCTCGTCTCAATGTCACATAAGCCTCCCTCTTCCGCTTAACAAGAGATACAATTTCTTTTGTAAACCAAGGTTCCCTTACCTTATCACTTCCTCCCTGCCTGACAGGGACATACCTATCAAGGACACGCAATATCTGTTCCTTAAACCAGCTCCACATTTCGATTGTCCCCATCCCCTGCATTTTGCTACCCCATTCTATCCCTCCTAAGTCTTGCTTAATTGCATTATAATTGCCTTTCCCCCATCTATAACTCTTGCCCAGTGGCATGTTCCTGTCCCTTTCCATTGCTAAACTAAACGTAACCAAATTATGGTCACTCTGTCCAAAGTGCTTACCTACCACCAAATCAAACACCCGGCCTGGTTCATTACCAAGTACCAGATCCAGTGTGGCCTCCCCTCTTGTCGGCCGTTCGACATACTGTGTCAGGAAACCCTCCCGCACACATTGGACAAAAACTGATCCATCCGATGTACTCGAGTTATAGCATTTCCAGTCAATGTTGGGGAAGTTAAAGTCTCCCATAATGACCACCTTGTTCCTTTCACTCCTGCCCAGAATCGTTTTGCCGATCCTCTCCTCCACATCCCTGGAACTTTGCGGAGGCCTATAAAAAACTCCCAGCGGTGTGACCTCTCCTCTCCTGTTTCTGACCTCAGCCCATACCACCTCAGTAGACGAGTCCTCGTCAAAAGTTCTTTCAGCCACCATTATACTGTCCTTGACTAACAATGCCACACCTCCCCCTCTTTTACCACCTTCCCTGATCTTTATGAAAGATCTAAACCCTGGAACCTGCAACATCCATTCCTGACCCTGCTCTATCCACGTCTCCGAAATGGCCACAACATCGAAGTCCCAGGTACCTATCCATGCTGCAAGCTCACCTACCTTATTCCGGATATTCCTGGCGTTGAAGTAGACACACTTCAAACCAGCTTGCTGTCTGCCAGCAAACTCCTGTGATGGTGAAATCCTGTCCATCTCCTGAAGGAGATTGAGGGCAAACTTGATAAAGGTGTATAAGGTTATGACAGACTTACGTAAGATAGAAGGTGATCCTGTTCCTGATTTTTGTACTATCAGTGCACAAAGATATAAGATTCTGGACTGGAAATATAGGGGAATATGGGAACAAGCTCATTTAAGTGTCAAATAATAATGATCTGGAACCACTGTGGTGGCAGCAGAGATGTCAATGATTTCAAAAGAAAATTGGACAGGCACCTGAGGGCCATATGCCTGTAGGGCAACAGGGATAGAGCAGGGTGGGGAATGGGACTGGCTGGCTCATTCTGAAGAAAATAGTATGGATTCAATGGGCCAAATGGTCTCCTTCTGTGCATTTTTAATAGAAAGTGGAGGTGACCTTGTGAAGGAAAAGTACAAAGTTGCGAGAAGAGGGTAGATCAGAGCAATTGATCTTGAATTGCTCCAACAAAGAGCTACCACAGACACGAATGATCTCCATGTTTGTGGTAAAATTATTTGGGATAATACAGCACGGTTAAACAAACTAAGAGCAAATCAGAGTAAAGGAGATCAGAAAGAACCAGACAGAAGAGCTGAAATAGAAAATGAAATGGGATGAGCAAGCAACATTAAAAAGAAACATATGGAAATGATTTGCAGCAAGCAGATTAAAGATAGAAATAATGGGGATATTAAAGGATCCCAAATATGACATAATGATGTAGATTTCTGTCGTAAGGAACATCACTCAGGAAATGAGATAACAAGGTGTAGAGCTGGATGAACACAGCAGGCC
>JAHRHZ010000047.1:6863826-6896299 GCA_024137785.1 Ginglymostoma cirratum | reverse complement strand
CCTGCTGTGTTCATCCAGCTCTACATCTTGTTATCTTAGATTCTCCAACATCTGCAGTTCCTACTATCTCCATCACTCAGGAAATGATGGACTGTCAACTCAGAAGTGAGAGTGAATAATGCAAAATTAATAATAATTTTCTTTAATTAATTAATTTAGTAATTTATTTAATTTAATTTAATTTAATTAATTAATTAAAAAATTAGTTTAGTCCGGAGGGGACAGTGAGCCATCGCCTGAGCCACCAAAATACCTTCAAATGGTACTTTTCTCCCTCTCCCACGACGTCTTAGTGTATCCCAGTTCCTGTAGCTGAGTTAGAGGGAGCCTATTGGCCCTGTAGGCTTGTTTAGGTGACCCCAGGAACAGCCAGACATGCTGAGGGTCTTCTTGTCAGAAGCGACCAGACCCTCCCTAGCTTGAACTTCCAATGGTCAGGGGCCAGGCAGGTGGAGGTGGAAGGCTTGGCTATCTCTGAAGTGTCCCAACAGGAGATTTCTGAGGGCCCTGGGGGTGTGGGTCCTCCTCGGGCTGGATGCCTCCTGGCACCTCCCTGTCACTTTTTGAGGAAGAGCATATGGATGTGTACCAGTTCCCCAACCCCCTAACCACCATTGCCATGGGTTCAGTCACAATGACTGATGACAAATGGTTGGGGCAATGCAGTGTAGATGTGTGTGCCTGTACAGCCGAGCCTGAGGGTGCTGGACCTGGCACTCCATGACAGCTGCCAACCTGTCTATGGAGGCAGCCAGACAACCATATGCTTGGGGCAGCTGAGACCCCATAGCACAGCTGCACTGCTTCAGGTTCTGGGCAATGAGGACCATTATGTCCCACATCCCCGTCCGCTGCTCCTGCTTTTCCCTGTGCATGTGGACAAAGTCACTGATTGCCGAAATCACTGGGTCCTGTCCTGCAAGGGGCTGAGCAGGTGCTTGGTCTCCAGCAGTCCTCTGGCCTGGGCATTTCCTCTGTGAATAGTTACAGAGTTGTCACAGTGAAGTTGCTCACCAGACTGTGCTCCAAATGTTCCAATACTGAGCCTTCCACTGAGGGGTCAGTGTCTGAGCAGGTGATGGGTGCAGGAAGCAGCTTTGCTTTTGGAAACTCGTTGCTCACATTCTCAAAGTTGATTTCTTCTGAAAGTGCAGATCATTTGGCCGTGGAGACCATGCTGGGACTCGCAAGAACTAAGGGAGAGGAAGTGTAGTGACCAGCAGTTTGGAGTGGGGTGCTATGAATGGGGTTACTGCGAGAGTTGCAGTGGAATGAAATGAAGTTTCAGCATTCCTGCAAGTCTTCTTCCGCAAGGGATAGGATTCTGTCCTCATAGGAAATGAGGAGCCTGATGTCAGGTGCTCCTTCACCCATCCATCCCCTTTCGACCTTTCGTGGGTCCTTCTCCTGGAATGGGAGTAAGGGAGGGATTGAGTGAGAGGAATCATCTGTCAATGCTGGTGCCAGTGGCTGAAAGGTGGTGAGGTCTCCAGAGTGAGTGAGTAGGCCGCAAAGAAGCCAGGCAGGGTAGGGGTTTGGGAGGGTGGGTGGGAGGGGGTGAATGAATGAAGGAAGATGGGTGCCATAGGTAAGATACAGTGAGGGAGCAGACAGAAGAGTGTGGCACTTACGCTGGCAAAGCAGAGAAGGTCAGAGACTGTTCCTCTGCATGATGGAGTACACACCAGCCCAGGTGGCACCCTCAGACCAGGCTACCAGAGCCTTGGTATCCTCTGTTGGTCCTCCAGGAAGATTATTCCTGTTCTCTGCATCATCCACTCCAATGGGTCCTTCAGGTTCCTATCAGACAGTCATGATTCCATCTTCCTCTTCTCGGACACCTTTGCCTTGTGTCCATCACCTAGCAGGGCATCTCCAGAATAACAGTGTACTATTGAGAGCACAGCAGTGAGGCTGCTCTTTAAGTGGACATCCACTAAGTGGCAAAATGATCCAGGAATGGCACGGAGGGAGATGAGGCTAGCATCAGATGAGAGGGGCATCATTAGGGGCAGGGTAGGTCATTAATAAAGCAGGTCTGCATCGGACATACAGACAAGGAACAAGAGTTTGCCACTCGGCCCTTTGAGCCTATTCCACCATTCAATAAGATCATGGCTGGTCTAATTTTAACCACAATTCTATGTTGCTGCATATCTCCAATAATCTTTCAGACTCTTGGGAATCAAGAACCCATCCACCTCTGCCTTAAAAATACTGTATTTAAAGATACTTCATCTACTATCTCATTGAGGCAGGGAGTTCTAATGACTCTCAACCCTCTTAGAGAAATTTCTTTTCCTCATCTCTGTATTAAATGGACAGCCCCTTATTTTTAAACTATAACCCCTGGCTCCACATTTTACCAGGACAGGAAACATCTGTTGACCTGGTAAAGTCTCCTCAGGATCTCAAGAAGATGCAGCAATTGACATTGGATATAAATAAGTGCTATCTCTTGCCTCCCTCCTCTTAAATAATGACAGTAAACGCTGAGTGATTCTTCATGGGAGGGTCATCTTCAGATTAGTGATTGAGATAAATAAAGTTGGAGTTGCTTGGAAACTATAACTAAAAACAGGGTACCATAAATAAATCCAAAATAGCACATCATGACTACAACTGAAATGTGTAACAAATAATTTTGAAATGTGAATAACATTCTGAGGAGTTCCGAGGAAGGCTCACCAGACCCAAAACGTTAACTCTGACTTTTCTTCACCGAAGCTGCCAGACTTGTTGAGCTTTTCCAGAAACCTCTGCTTTTTTGAGCCTTAATGAGATATTAGACAAAATCTTCTACCACCTTCTGTTGTGAAAAATATAGCCTGCTCACAGCTGGAATGCTTTCTATTAGATATCAAGTGAACAATGAGGAAGGATCTTCAAAGACTTCTCACCTCATTTCTACCTTTATCACTAACCTGAACAGTGCTGATCCCACAGGCACACATGAATACATCATTGATCCCGATAAATTTATGAGCATAATTAACGATCTCTCAGTCCAATGATGTTTTCATGTTTGTTAGATATCAGACTTAACACGGTTACACGTGTGTGTAAAATTTATCTCTGTGTTCCTAATAGTCCTCTCCCTACCACTTGCACCGAGAGGCAGGGTCCCCGATCTCTTTGTAATGCACACATGCCTTGATTCCTATTTAATTACCAACTCAAGGTGAAAATTAATTTCAGCTGGATCAAAACACTAAAGATCATACATGCAGATTAGAGGAACTTTCTCGTTACTCAGTCTCCTCTGTTCTCCAATGGGATTAATTGTTCTCTGGAACAATGTAGCACAGTTTGGGCAGCAGATCCAGTTGATGATGGCAGGGTCTCAGGGCTGGAAAATCAGCTCAGCATTCTGCCATTTATGGACCTAGCAATGTGATGCAGAAAGGTTAACAATGAAAGGGTGATAAATTTTCACTTTAGCTTCTTTCATATTGACTCACTAATTGATGATGACTGTCATAAATACAGTTATGTTGGGAATGGAAAATGGAATGTGCTTGTGACAGGAATAGCAATGGGCAAGGCCCTGTTACCAGTTGTTCTTTTGTTAAAGAACAATATAACACAGTAAAGAAAATAGCTGTTTTAGTTTATTTCCTCCTTCCAGTTAATTGTAAAATTAATGAATTTTCCAATCATATTTCCGTCTCTGAACACATGATAATTCATTAGTGCTGTCTTAAGATTTGCTGCAACACCTCTTTAATGTAGCAATGATACATTCAAATCTCTCTCAAATCAATAAACAAAATAATTAATAGTCCTTTACACAAGGTTATATTACACTTATCCAAGATAGAAACTATTTTTGCTGCTATGACTTTCTTTCTTTAGTTTAGTTTGAACAATTTAATCAGCAGGCGTTTTAAAAAAAGGAAGTGTTATGTAAACTAATTAAAGCATTAATTTGAAGATTCAGAACAGACTCATAACTTTCTAATGATTATCTGATTATAGCCACATACGAAGCTGGTAAGCCTGTTGGTCTACAAGTGTGGTGCAATGTTCTGAATGCATGGGATGTTAATAGCTGTTAGGCCAAAGAAAATTCTATTTTTTAGATTTAATAGTCTACCTGCATCCTGCTTATATGTCTGGATCTTTCCCTGGCTCATGATGGATACAAAATGCAAAAATGATCTCGCACAGAATCTTCTGTTCCCAGAGATGGTGAGCTTGGAGGCAGGAAGAATATTTAGTTACTCGAGGTGGTGAAATACTCAAACACTGCCACCTTCCCACCTCTACTAGAACGGAGTTCAGGGCGGGAAAGCTCAAAGTTAATCTGGCGTCTCCAACACCAATTGAGGCTGTAAGTCGACATTTTAAAAAAAAATTTAAAGACCTCCACCCACCAAAGGCTGTGAAGGGGGTTTGTAGCCATGTAACATGCATGAAAGCTGTTACACTGTGTGGGCAGCTTGTTTCCTGTTGGAGAACGGAACACTCACTGTGGGGTTTGCAAAGGGGACGTGATTGTAGGCAGAGTCCCCTAGATCAGAGACAACTGGCACTGAATTACAGAATTCCTGCAATGTGGAAGCAAGCCATTTGGCCCATCAAGTCCACACCGATCCTCTGAGGAGCATCCCACCCAGACCCAGACCCATCCTACCCTACACTACCCTTGTAACCCTGCATTTCCCATGGCTAATCCACCCAGCCTGACATCCCTGGGCATTCTAGCATAGCCAATCCACCCTCCCCTGCACATCTTTGGACTATGGGAGGTAAACTGGGAGCACCCGGAGGAAACCCACGCAGACACCGGGAAAATGTGCAAACTCCGCGCAGTCACTCGAGGGTGGAATCAAACCCAAGTAAGTCCCTGGCACTGTGAGGCAGCACTGAGCACTGCTAGCCACTGAGCCACTGTGCTGCATATAATGAAGGGACTGAGGCAGAGGCTCAAACAGAGGGTTGCCCACTGGTAGCCAGACCCTTGCCCTCGCTTCTAATCCTCTTTTCCCCCTATCCCCGTGACCCCCCACCCCACCTTGCAGTAGAGGAACACCCCTCATTGTAGTGATTGTAATGAGGTCAGCCAGGTGGACCTCATAGAATATGAGTTCCCTGAATGGACCACTTTAACAGCCCCAATCAGGGAGCCCTGGCTGACATTAAAATGTTGAGTATCAGGGATAATGGCATTCTGAGTGCCTGACTCTGTATGAGGCAGTGCTATAGTCAAGGACTGGTCATGCATAAATAACTTGGTGACAGGATTTTGGGTCTGTGCTGGTTCTTTCACTCACCACTATCAAACCTCACCTCAGGCCCCACTGTATACATCGCTGTCCTTGGTGCGATTCCATCCTGGAACTCCAGGGGTGCTATTCAGCCCATAGCCGCAGCCTGCACTATGGCACTGCTGAATGCAAGAACTGCTGTCCTCAGATTAGACAAACTCTCTCACTGAGTGGTTCCTAATTTCATATCAGACCCACATTTAATTCCAACATCCTCAGCAAACTAATTACTTACATATATAAAACATAGCAAAGAATCTAGGGTTGCTTGTGACCTCTTTCCATTATGATAAGCTCCTTCTAATGGAAAGGTCCTGTTTTGGAAACGACTTTCCGTCCATCAATGTTTTGTGTCCAATGATGTGACTTTCTAATTCCTTCACAATTTATTATTGCAGTGGAATCTTGTGAAAAGGTTTCTGGCATTCCAAGTAGATATCAATTACATTTTCCTTCCTAACTGTGCCAGTAAAACCTTTGGAGATCGCTCCCATTAGTACACAGTAACTTTCTGAAACCCGGAAAGTTGTGCATTAAATCTTTAATATATACTTTAAAGATTCTTCCCATAATTTATTTTATACTTATTATCATTGACTCAAGTATTTATTTTGAAAAGCAAAATGAAGATACAGTAATAATTTTCCAATCCCAAATATAGTAAAGTCACAAAACTATCATATCAAGTTTCACTAATTAAGTTCAATTTGTTTGGATTAGGTGTACAACATGTACAATATCGCTGAGCTGTGAATTGGGATTGTAAATCCATTAGTGCACATGCCCAATAGTTCAAAGTCTAGTGGGTCATGTAAACATAAATACAGAAAGGTTGCTTCCCTTCGTGGGAGAGTTTAAGACCAGTGGGCATTATATCAGACTAAGTGGTGCCCATTCCAAGGCAGAGATGAGGAGGAATTTCTTTTCTCAGAGGGCAGTGAATCTGGGGAATTCTTCACCACAGAGGGTGTAGAGACTGGGCTGTTAATTATGTTGAAGGCTGAGATAGACAGAATGTTAATTAATAATGGAATCTAAGGCAATGGGTAAAAGGAAGAAAAGTAAAGTTGAGAATATTCAGATAAGCCATGATTCCATTGAATGGGGAACAGATTCAATGGGCCAAGTGGTCCACTTTTGCTCCTAATCCTTATGGTCATAAATCTGATGTTTGTGAGACTGAACCCATCTCAATTGAGAATTCATTCTTTTCTGAGCGCCTTGGAGAGAAATAAAGAGTAAGCATCAGGCGTCTCAGACTCTGAGCCATTGGGGCACGTTGTCACTCTGGTGGATAAGAAAATCTTGTCCGCAGTTTCTGATTTTGGACGACGCATGATGAGCTCTTACAGCAAATACAGGGAGACCATTGGATGAGAGAACAGATCATTAAAATGTCATGAAGTTACATCGCACTGACTGCTGAGCATTTTGAGAAACCTTCACATATTGAAATGTACATCATTTTCCCGGTTAACTACTAAACATGACATGTTGTTTATGAGCTGTGATATGTAATACATTGTAAAGGCCAGTTCTGCTCAATTCCTTTCCTTTAGGCCTGTCCATGCATTCTGAGTAAGGAGATGCCTTTGGTAGATTCATTCGCACAGGTCAATTAAAGTCAAGTGCAGGGAACTAAACGGCTGAACAAACACAGTTGTCACTGTCAAGATCAAAAAGACAGAGCAGTCTTTGATATGTAATCCAGTTGGAAATTGCAGTGGTATTTTCCACAGATGCGAACCTGAGAGTCTGAAAGTTGTGATCTGTCCATCAGCAAGAGATGTAACAAGAGATGTTATCTTGACTGAGCATTTACCATCCTCGGAATAACTTGAGATGGATTTAATGTCAGTCCATGGCACAGAGAAAACAGTGAAACAATACAGCGTGGCAATATTTTTACAGTAATAGAATGCACAACACAGCTGAGCATCTCCTATTATACAATATGATGCTTCACTGGATCAGATCAGATGCATATGTCATTAGTAGCAGCCGAACGTGCATTTAAAAATCTATAGCAATCAACATGGTTAGGGCATACTTGAAATAGAAAATGACTGACATCTATAATCCCAGTCACTGTCCTTCAGAGATTCTCTGTCAGAAGCAGTTCAGAGAGGGTTTACTGGACTGTTACGTAGCATGGCTCTGGGGTCGGTTAGTTTAGATGGCCGGACAGCTGCTTAGTGATGCAGAGCAATGCTAACAGCTTAGGTTTAATGCCTGCATCAGCTCAGATTACCATGAAGGACTCTCCTTCTCAACCTTTCCCCTTATGCAAGGCGTGGTGACCTTTGGTTTAAACCACTATCAGTCATCTCTCTGCAACAGAACAGCAGCATTATGATCCGGCCGGAATATTCCAACTTTACCATTACCTTTACTGGGAATGGTTATTTTGTGAGGAAAGCTTGGTCAGGCTAGACTTGTGTCCACTGAAGTTTAGAAGAGTTGGGAGTGACTTGATTGAAATATATAAGACCCTGAGGGGCCTTGACATAGTACATGTGGTAAGAATGTTTCCTGTTACTAGTCAAAATAAACGGTTGCCCATTTAGGAAAGACATCAGGAAAACCCATTTTTCTCTCACAGAGAGTCGTGATATTTTGATGCTCTGGACCTGAAAAGGCAGTAGAAGTTAAGTCCGTTATTTATTTTAAGACAGAGGTATCTAAATTCCTGATAAACATGTCAGTGAAAGGTTATCAGTAGTTAGAAATTCAGAGTAATCAGATCACAACTATCGTATTGAATTACTGAGAATGTTCAAGGGGCTGAGTGGCTTCTTCTTGCTCCTAATTCATATGTTTGAATTTCCTTTAGGTCTTCAGTATTGCAGTCATTCACATTAATCTTGGAAAGTCACACTTCTATATCTTTGTTACAGATTTCCTAACATGTGTAGTTGCACACAGCACGGAGAGTTATGATAAACTACTGACTAATTCATGTTCTTATTGTTTCGCTTGCATATTTTTAGCAATTATTTTTAACTCTAATTTTTCTGAAGTATATGAATCAATATCCAGCACTCTTGTTAATTCAATTTGGTGCCTGGTGATATGATCAAAGACACATGTTCAAGCAGTTATATCCTTCAGTATATTCTAGATCTCATCATGACCCTGCTGATGCTGTACAGTCGTAACTTCATTCATTGGTATTTCAGTTTCCAGTATACTTTCTTGAATTTGTCTTTTAGTAATCGATTGTTCAAAATGATACACCATTGTCTGCATCTTACAGTTTCACCGCTATTTAAAAAAACAAATTTACCCAGCAATCGAACTTTGTTTTTATAATTGAGGTGTTCAGAAGCCAGTACTCTATGTTCTACCTCTAGATTTTTAAAATTAAAGCAATTATTTCTTTGAAATATAGGAATTATTTACTGCATTATTACAGCTAATCGTTGGCCATCACTATGTCACCCATATTTCCATGTATCAAATTACGCAAAAGGATTGTTGGTCGAATTCTGCCTGGAAATTTCAAGCTTTAGGAATATTTCAATTGGATCAAAAGTGACACCAGACAAAAATGAGAATCAAAAGTGCTCCTCAATCTCCAAAATGAAACCAGAAGAATCAAGGACAAAAATTAACTCAGGATCATACTGTCTTGATTGACGATACAGCTTATGTCCTCCCAGCAGTCATCAGTTAAATGGGCACTGCATGGTCCCTCCCAACTTTGTTTCGAAGGGTGGCACAGTAGCTCAGTGGTTAGCACTGCTGCCTCACAGCACAAGAATCCGGGTTTGATTCCACCCTCGGGTAACTGTCTGTGTGGAATTTGCACGTTCTCCCTGTACCTGCGTGGGTTTCGTCCGGGTGCTCCAGTTTCCTCCCACAGCCCAAAGATGTGCAGGATAGGTGGATTGGCCATGCTTAAATTGTCCATAGTGTTCAGGGATGCTTGAATTAGGTGGGTAATAGAGGGACAGGTCTGGGTGGGATGCTCTGAGGGTCGGTTCGGACTTGTTGGGCTGAAGGATCTGTTTCCACACCGTAGGGGTTCTATGATCTTCAGTTGCCACCTGGGCACAGCAACACCGCAGGAGAAGGTATACAAATTCTGAAGGGCAGCTCTAATGAAACTTTGTGCCCTAAAAACCCATGACCACAGTCTATCAGGCAGTGGTCAGCACGTAATGCCCTTGAGACCCCGTGGTAAAAGAAAAGGGTGGATCTTGTTGCATGGTTCCCATGGCAGACTGTCAAAATCACATGGCAAAGTGCCCCATCACCAGAACTTTCCAACAAGCGCTAAGATGTAGCTCGTTGCTGGTGAGAAGGGCACTGCTTGTCAGATACTTTCTTCAAGCCCAGTCTCTGTGCACCACTGAATGGTGCCCTCGGAGCAGCTATGCTGGTGAAGAGGCTGTCATTCATCGCTTTTTGCAAAGAAAGTCTGAAAGAAAGAAGCAGTGGCTTTTGTCAAGGTTCACCCTGAGCAGCTCTGTGATGCAGGACTCTGTTCCCTGTGACACTCATCAAGGCTAATATCAACTGTGCGAGAGGACCATCAACTCAGTGAAAGATGCTGTTTGGTCTCCCAAAACCTGTTGGTCTTCCAGTGCAAAGAGCTGGCCTCAACCAAGTGTTGCAGATTGGCACATTTCAAGATCCAGGACTACTGAGGGACGCTGAGGGATGCAGAATCTTGGGGCAGCTGCCAAGGCATAGTGGGGAGAGACCACCAACTAGGGTCTTTGGGCCAAAGTATAATGAGAGTCCATTCAGTTTACTGACCCTCTGAGTGCCTCAAAATGAACAAAAATAGTTTCCTGCGTAAGTAGAAAGTGCCTTTTTTTAACAGCTGTAGAGAAGGTCCGAGAAGTGTCAAAATTCCAATGTTTTGTTTGGAGTTTTCTTTGCAAAGACTGTAGACATATGATTTAGAACCTTTGTATGATCTTACAAATGACTTTTATGAATTAAGTATATTTCTGAATTAATAAAAAGCTCTAATGAAATTTTGTGTCCTCAAAACCTGTTTGAAATCATTCCATCTGACACACCTCTCCATGGTGTTCATGAGGATTCTCTTTTCTCCAATGATTGTTGGTAATGAGTTAATGGATTTATTTAAGGTGCAAATTTCTGATAACTACTCTTCTAGCTGAAAATTGTTGTCCTCCAGGTTTATTATCTGTCACTCATTACCAGTGGCAACTGCCCATTTCTACTTAATAAACAAGATCTATTTTAGCATGTGTTTCTCTTGAAGCTCTGCCATCCATCTGTCTGAACTGTTCTGCAATCTGTCACTCCACACTTATGCCCAGTGTCAACAACTATGCATCATTCATCCTGACAAACAGCAAGAGCTCTGAATATGCACAGGACAGCTTACCCCTGCAACCTGCAGCCACAGTCCACCACTGGCCCTATCAAAGTTCATGGGGGCATGAGACAACACAATTTGCCTGAGACTGATTTGATTTTTGATTTGACTTAATATTGCTACATATATCTAGGTTCTGCAAAAAATTTTGTTTTGCATGCCATACAGACAGATCATACCATACAAAGTGCAAAAGGATAATAGAACACAGCAAAGAATACAGACCAGAGAAGGTGCACGAAGAGTGAGGTCAACATTAAATTTGAAACTTGAGAGGTCCATTCAGAAGTCTAAAATCAGCAGGGAAGAAGCTGTTTTTGAATCTGTTGGTACATGTGTTCAGGCTTTTGTAGCTTCTGCCCAATTGAACAGGTTGGAAGAGATTATAACTGGGTTTGGATGGGTCTGCGATTTGTTGGCTGCCTCCCTGATGCAGCAAGAAGTATAGGTAAAGTCAATCAATGGAAGGTTGGCTTGCATGATGGACCGGGCCTGTGTTCACAATTCTCTGGAGTTTCAAACAGTCCTGGGCACAGCAGTTACCGTACCAAGCAGTGATGTATCCAACTAGGATGCCTTCTATAGTACATCTATAACACTTGTAAAGAGTCTTTCTAGACAGGCTGAATTTCCCTAGCCACCTGAGGAAGTAGAGGCATTGTTGTGCTTTCTTGACTGTCACATCAAAGCCAGAGGACCAGGACAGTTTGTTGGTAATCGTCACTTCTAGGAAGCTGACGCTCTTGACCATCTCCACCTCAGCTCCACTGATGTAGACAGGGGCATACCCTCCACCTTGCTTCCTGAGGTCAATGACCAACTTTTTCATTTTGCTTACATTGAAGGAGAGGTTGTTTTCTGACCCCTAAGGATTTTCTTTCTCTTATCTGTTTTTCCAGCATATTTGTGTTTTTCCAGATACAGGCACCATGTTATGTAAATACGTCAAATTTCTAACGAACATGTAATATCGTGGCACATTCCAAATTTAACTAACAACATGACATCATGCATGAAGCTACATTCCACCCTGAGTAAATGCCCCAATTATATATGTTCTTGAACCATCCTGTCTTAAATAAACATTGCCCTCAATAAAGTTCATTGGTACGGCATGCTATTCTATTATACAAGGCCTCTTCTGACGTAGATAAGTATAGGGAGATACCTCCAATAGTTAAAATAGTTAAAATACTTGACAATATTTGTTGTGTTCAGATTTGTATACAGCCCAAGATTTTCTACTTATTCCCAAGTTACTTAAAGAGCAGACAGAACTGAATGCTACTTAACGATGGCTTTTATGGTTTTTCACAATGCTTTGCTTTCATCATCAACTGTTTCTGTCAATCTTCAAAGCAAAAGAAAAGCATGTTTTATGCACAGGGAAATGTGAATGCTCTAAATAAAAAAACCTGTGCCTCCAGCAAGTCTGAAACAAAACCAGATACATTCCTGGAACACTAAGCCAAACGGGCTGTAGCTGTAGAGAAAGGTTAACTTTTCAGCTGCATAGCCCACAAACAGAATTGGAAGATATTACACAGTGACACATTATATGAAATTACTGAGCCAGAGAGCTGAGGCCACAAGTGAACTAAACTCAAACAAATGAGTCCAGATTTTCTGACAGCCAGATCATAGTTTTTGCTGCGTATATTGGAGTTGCACAGGGAAACTCTCAGGTATTCTTATCGTTGCAAATTCTAAACAAATTGCTTAGAAAATTAAAAATTCCTTGGGCAATTTCCCTATGCCTGGAACCCTCCAAATATATCTGTTTAAATTGGAGAAATTGGACTGTTCTGCTGCAGTTAAGTCAGTATTTACTCGGGAAAAGTTAAACAATTATAAACCTCGTCTAACTCCTGAGTATCTGTAAATTAACGCCTCTCAACAAACCTCACACACCCCACAATGACATCTCCCCCAGACTACTTACACCTCCCAGACTCTGACCCGACACTCCTCCTCCCAATGTGCTGCGACACTGTTCTGCCACTGGACCCAACCCCTTATACCCTACAACACACACCTCCTGCACTCTTCCGCCTCCCCCAAGGCCTGACACCTTCAGGTAATTGCCATACATACTAAGCCTGTCCAAAGAGCAATCAAAGTAGTTGTCTCTGATGCTGGACTGTTAAACAGAATATGGCAAATGACTGCCGTAAAAGAGAGATTATGGTTTACCCTACCTGAACAGTTTACATAGACCTGTCCGCATGGGGGTACAGGTCCATATTTCTTTCATTTGATTTGATTTATTATTGTCACATGTACCCAGGTACAGTGAAAAGTTTTGTTTTGCATGCCATACAGGCATACCATTCCATACAAAGTACAAAAGAGTAATGGGGCAGAGCGAGCAATATAATGCTATGGTTGAAGAGAAGGTGCACAAAGAGCAGGGTTAATGCTAAATTTAAAATTTGAGAGGTCCACTCAGCAGTCTAATAACAGCAGGGGAGAAGATGTTCTTTAATCTGTTGGTGCATATGTTTAAGGTTTTGTATCTTTTGCCCAACGGAAGAGGTTGGAAGCCACTATAACCAGGGTGGGAGGGGTCTTTGATTATGTTGGCTGCCTTTTCAAGGCAGCAAGAACTACAGATAAGTCAGTGGATAGAAAGTTGGCTTGAGTGATGGACTGGGCCTGTGTTCACAACTCTCTGGATTTTCTTATGGTCCTAGGGAGGGCAGTTGTTCTGCCAAGCTGTGATACCTCCAAATCGGATGCTTTCTATGGTGCATCTATAAAAATTGGTAAAAGTCTCTATGGACATGCCAAATTTCCTTAGCCTTCTGAGGAAGTAGAGTCGTTGTTGTGCTTTCTTGACCGCGCAGAGCTCTTTCATGATGCTAAAGAAAATCTGGCCTTTGATCTTCAAAGTGATAACGTGAAGAAGGGGAGACGATTTATTGAAAGCTGTGAAAAATATATAAGATACAATGGGCTGAATCTATGTTGAAGCATTGGCAGTCCAAACTCAGGAGAAATTCTGGATCCCAACTCTATAACACAATTTTGAAGGAAAAGTCCAATCAGTAGACAGAAGTTGCACTCTAACAAAGGATATTGGATGGACTCCCTACACGTACATGTCAATAACACACATTTCCACACTGAGAGGGTATCAGAGACTGTCATATATGCTTCATTGTTTCAATATGTCCATGGTCTAAATTACTTCATTGTCTTCTATGGGTCCCCTCATGACTCAGGAGCCTGATGCAGGATCAACATTGGAAGCTCTCACAACTAGCAGTACATGTTGTTGGTACTGGAGGGAACTCCAACCTTCCACTGGCACAACAAATATTCATGAGCTTACCCTTGTAAATGGTCCTTAAAATGTGATGAACCAAGTTTCAATGCTTACCTCCATGAAGGCCAGTCACTACCAATGTTCTGTCAAGAGATATGGTCAGCAATGCAAATGTTTTTACTTTTTTTAATATCTTGTACTTGTATTGTTTTGACTGCCTTGCTATTATTTGCACTCAGACAGCTTCCTATAAAAGATTTGCTCAGGTGAGGTGATGGCCTAGTGGCGTTATCTGACTGTTAATCCAGAGACCCAGATAATGTTTGGGGGATCTATGTTCTAATCCCCCCACAGCAGATGGTGGAATTTCAATTCAACAAATTATCTGGAATTAAGAATCCAATAACAACCATGAATCCATTGTCAGGAAAAACCCATCGGGTTCACTAATTTCCTTCAGGGAAGAAAACTGCCATCCTTACCAGGTCTGGCCTACTTGTGACTCCAGACCTACAGCAATGTGGTTGATTCTGAACTGCCCTCTGGCCAATTAGGGATGGGCAAAGAACACTGCCTAGCCAGCAATGCCTTCATCCTGTTAACAAATTTTTAAAAAGTCACCCATATTGGACTCATAGCTTGGTAATTTAAGTTTCTGTAGGGTGGTCACGTTGGACAACCCCACTACTTATGATGTTGTCTTGTCAATAAATTCTCATGATGACATCTGGTGTCTTTTCAGGGACAGCACCAGAGTTTTGATGTGGAACTAATGGTTGAAACAGGATTCTGAATCAGACTGCAGGGTGGTAGGGACAAAGGTCAGTACAATTTCTCCCCATTAGGTCAGTGTTGTCAATTTCAGTAGGTGTTGTGCAGGTGGGACTCTGGAGCAACCTTGCAATGATGTCTTGACACTGTGTACATTCATCACTGAGGATAAACCTCAAGGGGAGTGGAGATGATGACCTAGTGGTATTATCCCAGGAAAATCAGCAAATATTCTGGAGACTCGGGTTCAAATCCCACTATGGCAGATGGTAGACTTTGAATCCAATATAAGAAGAATCTGGAATTAAGAGTCTGATGATGGCCATGAAACTATGGTCATGGGGGAAAAAACCCACCTGGTTCACTAATGCTCTTTTTGGAAGGAAATCTGCCATCCTTGCCTGGTCTGGCCTACATGTGACTCCAGATCTACAGCAAAGTGGTTGACTCTTAACTGTCCTCTGGACAACTAGGAATGGGCAATAAATGCTGCCTAGCCAGCGTCCTGTCAGTGATTAAAACAAAAATGTTGGGGAAGTTAGAAAACACAAGAGCTTTTGTTTTTCATGAAACAGACTGCAATGTTCTCTCAGGAAGATGCATCACAATCATATGGACATAAGCACATAAAGAAGATGGATTAGTTATTACGTAATGTAGCTATAACCCAGAGCCTTATATTTATGTGATTACCTTGTATGGATATGTTTAAAATTAATGTATACAAAATGTTGTTACCATGCAGTGTTATCCCAAAGGCAGTCCTTGACTTTGCCTTCCTCTTGAGCTGTCTCTAAAAAACCTAAACACATTGCAAGGCATCAAACAACGCAATGAAAGAGTAGGAAAGAGAGGATACAGATGGAGGAGCCTTTTAAACACACTTCATCAATGTTTAAAACCAGAAAGTGGTTGCAGCTGCCTGAAAT
The DNA here is from genome assembly GCA_024137785.1 of Ginglymostoma cirratum. Lineage (NCBI taxonomy): Eukaryota > Metazoa > Chordata > Chondrichthyes > Orectolobiformes > Ginglymostomatidae > Ginglymostoma > Ginglymostoma cirratum. The sequence goes on along the minus strand of JAHRHZ010000047.1, from coordinate 6,880,702 downwards.
AATTTTCCTACAGAGCTTCAGGTTGTACAAACAGAGTGTTGAATCAAATGTGTTCCTTACAATGCAAAATTGAACAAAACGTCCTTTGAACAACATCATCTTTCCTCCTTTCAGCTTGGAGGGAACATTGTCTAATGTGTATTACAGTCAATGAAACATTTCTGAATTGTAGTCACAGACATAAGGGGGGCCTTGAAGGCTACCCAACAAAAAGACACACATAGAACTGAAAAAGGAGCCATTATTTCCAGAACAAAGCCTCCTGTCAAAATTACTGAATTCAATACGGGAGCTAAGAAATATCATTTTGTTAGCCCAACAGTCACTCAGTAAACAAAAACAGAAGTTGCTGGAAAAACTCAGCAGGTCTGGCAGCATCTGTGAAGAAAATATTAGAGCTAATGTTTCAGGCGCGGTGAGCTTTCCTCAGAAGGAAGAGTCCTAGAGGAAGTGTTACCAGACCTGAAATGTTAACTCTGATTGTTTCTTCACAGATGCTGCCAGACCTGCTGAGCTTTTCCAGCAACATCTGTTTTTGTTCCTGATTTACGGCATCTGCAGTTCTTTCGGGTTTTTTTAGTCACTCAGTAAAACTCAGCCTTCAAGACATTTACCTGAAGAAACCGTGCTCTGCATGTGTCTGCTTCATGCCTGTGAAACTGAAACCAGTACAGCAGACATAAAAATAATTACCAAAGATGGATATGGATCAGTAATGTAAGGGTCATTTGTAGTCTAAAGTTCTTAACACATTATTCTATTACACTGATACGTCGACTATTCTGAGGTCATTCCTTTCTTCAGGCCATGCCAACATTATCAAAAAAGCAAGCATCATTTTTTTTTTCATTGGAGTATGTATTATGAGTTCAGAAGAAGCCTTAAATGTAGGCCCAACCAATATATATTAGATTGTTCCCAAAAAACCATTCACATCATCCAAAAAGTTTAGCCATTGATCAGCCATAGTTTTGTCCTGTTGACTTAAAATTTTACCTAACACCTCCAATTTCACGTTTTCATTCCTAAGTGTAAATCCTTTGTGGTTCCACCATTTCAGTCTCCATCTGTTCCACCTCCACAGCCCCTGCCCTACAACTCACTATTCCTCTATTTGCAGCCTCTAGCACATTTCTCTGTAGTTTCATCCCAGCCCTGCCTCTTTCTGTTTTCTCTGTGGTTATTAACTTCCTAAGGAGAGGTTCTCTGTTTATTTCTCCATGTCTCATGGTCTTGCACTTTCTCTTCAATTGTTAAAGAAATCTCACATTTTTCCATGTCAGTGAGTAATGATTAGTCAAAAAGAATGTTAATATAGGGAAGTGGAGTTAATGGGCAGTACCAGTTAACTTATGACAGGAGGTAAAGCTTTGATGAGTGAGCATAGAAATATGCAGAGTGGGAGGTCAGATTACCATTAATAAGTCATGTGAGCACCATGGGCAGTAAACATCCCACACAAGAGCTGTTGGTATTTCAGCTGCTGAATTAGATATTTTAGTTGACTGCTTATGTAACTTCTCTACTCTAATTGATTGCTTTTCCAATTTCCTCCCTCTCCCTTTCACTCCATCTGTTCCTCCCAAAACAATGATTCTGTGAATCACAAAGTCATTGGAAATCTGAAGTTTTCCTTCTGCCTCAAAACTTTGTTTTATTCAAGGTTATTCAACCTTACCAAATGATCTATGAAAGCAGCTCTTGGTTATGATCATGTACTAAGGCACTGTCTGGCCATAACATAGCTTAACCTTCACAACTTGCATCTTCTGATGAGCTCAGTAATCCAAACTTCCTCTCAATTTCTCTCTAAGTATCAGAGCTGATGTCAGAAAAGAGTGAACTTCAATCAAGCCAGGCTCCCATTTACCAATATAATTTTCCTGGTACCAAGATTACAGGATTCGTGTAAAACTTTCTGAGTAAGTAGCCAGGAAACAATTTTCCTACAGAATTTCAGGTTGTGCAAATACAGCATTGAATCAAATGTGGTTTTTGCAATGCAAAATTGAGTAAAATGTCCTTTGAGCAATATCCTCTTTCTTCAAATGTATGTAGAATCTTGGAGCAGCTGTGCAGCCTTTCAGCTTGGAGAGAACACTGTCCAATGTATATTACAGTGAATGATGCACTTCTGAATACAGTCACAATGTAGGAAATAAGGCACCCAATTTGCCACAGTAAACCTGGCAAATTGGAGCAGGATCTGAGAACTCAGGGGACAGGTGGAGAAAGGTGTAGGGGCCACCCACCAATGGCCATTCGGCTCTTTGAGCCTCCTTCACCATTCATTATGATCATGGCTGAACCTCTATCCCAACTCTGTACTCCCACCTTCTTTCCACAACCATTGATGTCTGCAATAGCTAAAAATGTTTCAATCTCTTTCAATGACTTGGAATCCCGGCCTGATGATGGTGTAGTGATGGGGAATCCTCATTCCAGAAATTACAAAGTGAACTAAAAACTAAAATGAAGTAAATTATTTTTTTAAAAACTAAGATTGAAAATTTCTTAAATATTGTAATCCTTGTAAACTCTCTCTGCTGCTCACAATGTCACTGTTTAGTCTTAATATTGACTATAATAACACTTCCCCTGAACAATATTTCCCCTTTTCTCTCTGATTGTCAGTTCCTGTAATGTAGAATGAGTACCAACACATGCAGGGATGGGCGGTGATGATATCTTCATATTCTGAGGGCTGTGCCTGGAACGTTAATGTTTCTCTTTCCTTCCAGTTGCTACCTAACTTGCTGAGTGCTTGCAACATTTTCTAAGATTCTTAGGGACTTAACCACTTTGCCTTCTCTGAGGTAGTGCAAGTTCAGAAGTCTCACCTCTTGGGTGCTGTTTCTGTTGGGTCTATCTTCGTGGGGGATATTTCCCAACATCCAGTCTAACCCCGGCCGTGAGCAAATTTTCTGGTTACATGGTGAATAAATGACCTTTTATCTTTCAAAATAAATACAAAACAACTGCAAATTACAGGCAAGTATCACAATTGCTGCGTGATTAAACATCATGTGATCAGATGTCATGTGATTAAACCTCCAGGTATACATGAATTCAATGAGGTCATTTACAGCATGGACAGACATGAACAATGACCTGCCGACTAGATCCCACAGTGCCAAAGGCACTTGGATCCCAAGATGAAATGATGCCATTTTCTATCCTGTCCTTTCAGCTGTTTTAAGTCCCAGATTTCCAGTGCATGCACCAGAGCCCAATATATGCTGCCAAAATAGAATTATTTCTCAATTTTAACATTTTTTTAATGTTATTTTAGTTCAATATTTTGGATTGGATGAGACAGTTTCTGGCTGACCCAACTAAATTTGAGAGTCTCAAATCTATTTTTTTCACAAATCTACCCTTTCTCAAGTCTATACTGGCTGGTCCCAAACAACAGTGGATCTGATCACATCGCTTGTGTTGACCTTACTGCCTGCTTCAGCACTGTCCCCAGATCAGAAGCTGTAAAAGTCTAAAGCTTGTTCCATCCTTTGGAACAATATGAGATATATCAATAAATTGGTCATCTATTTGAGCAACAAGTTATGGTACAACAAACAGATCCAATGTGTTCTCTGAGTGCTTGTGGTGCAGAACTTTTGGCATGGAAACTTCAAACAGGGCAGGCCTAGTCAACATTTTAATATGAACTTCAGAGCAATTCCACGATATCCCTAACCTGGAAAAGATGTTCCTAAATCACTGTAAGTTTCACCTTGATGACTTCCTTGGGAATATGTCAAATAAAAAACAATGTAAAAGTGTGGGGACATGTGTCTTACTTTGAGGAATCTTCACAAGAGCCTTAGGGCTGGGCAATAAATATTGACCTTGCCAACAATGCTCACATCTAATGAAAGAATATAAGAGCTTTAGTCTACACCATTTCATTCCAAAATGATTGTGACTTCTGTTTTAAGTATATCAGCATCACAGACTATTATCTACACTCTGCCAATATTATTATTTTGACATAAATGTAGATAACAATGACCAGATAATGTTTGCTTGTGATGATGATTTGAGTATAGATATTGGCCAGGTTTTAATGACTCTCTTCTTTAAGGTAGTTCTATTGAATCTTTTATATCCATCAGAACAGACAGCTGTGGCTGGTTACTTCAGTTGGCTGGACAATTGGTTTGTAATATAGAGTGACACCAACAGCATGGGTTCAATCCCCACACTAGCTGAGGTTACCATAGAAGATTCTCCTTCTCAACCTCTCCGCCTTTCTGAGATATGGTGACCCTCAGGTTTAACCATCACCAGTTGTGTGTGTGTCTCTCTCGTAGGAGAGTGCTCTTTACGGCAGCTTTACTGTTGGAGTCATACCTAGCACGTAGGAAGATGGTTGCGGTCCTGGAATTCCCTCCCTAATGGCATTGTGGGTGAACTACAGCATGTGGACTGCAGCAGTTCAACAAAGCAGCTCACAACCACCTTCAGATGGACAACTAGGGGAAGGCAATGGCCTACTGGTATAATCGCTGGACTGTTAACCCTGAGACCTGGATAACATTCTGGGGACCTGGGTTTGAATCCCACCATGGTAGATGGTGGAATTTGAATTCAATAAGGGAAAAATCTGGAATTAAGAATCTAATGATGACCATGAGTGCATTGTTGATTGTCAGGGGAAAAACCCATCTGGTTCACTAATGTCCTTTAGGGAAGGAAACTGCCATCCTTACCTGGTCTGGCCTACATGAGACTTCAGACCCACAGCAATGTGGTTGACTCTGAACTGCCCTCTGGGCAATTAGGGATGGGTGATAAATGCTGCCTAACCAGCGACATCCTCCCCCTGTTAACAAATAAAAAAATCTAGTGACAGGCAATAAATGCTGGCTAGCCAGGGTCAGCCATGTCCCATGAGAGAATTTTAAAAATGAGGAGCCCTCTGTTTAATATCACATGTAAGAGATGGCACATGTCACCAGGCAACACTCCCTCAGCTGGAGAGTCAGGCTTGATTTTATGCACTCACACCACAGACCTGGCACCACGTGGTTCAGAGAAAAGAATGATACTAAAGGAGCCATAGCTGGATTCTTGAATTGCAATGCCAGTGATCTTAATGTGTTGTTGGAAAATATAGCAATAAAGCTTTTTGAAAATCATAAGTAGAATTTCATGGCACTAGAAAGAAACAGAGACAAGTCTACCAGATTACTGTTGATGCTACTGCCAACTGGTGGAACAAGTTGGAGATGCAGCCAAGCATCAGCTATAAAAATGTGAAAATCTAAGAGGAGATTTTAGTCTTTAGTATCTTCACCAGCAATCCTCTTTCAGAAAAACTTAAAGGGGCTAGTGGCCCACTTAAAATATAACTTCCTTTGCCCCAAAACAGCATCATATTCACGTAAAAGGGAAATGCAACTGTGGAATCCCTTCCGTTTTGCATTCTGTCCAGTGATGCTTAAGAAACAAACAATCAAGATTGAAATCTGCCTCAGAGGCTTTTAAAAAGAACACGTCTGTGTCTTTGCACAGCTTCAGTTCCCAGAATAGCCCAGATGGAAAATAAATGTTAACTTTGTCTGGAACTCAAGAATGTGATTAAAAACCACAACAAAAACTTGTGTTTCATTGTTATGGAGAGGGTTAATGGTGTGAACAAATAAACTGAGCATGGAAGATCAGGGGTTGCTGTGATGGACAACCTAGAGGACTAATTTCATGGTAAGTCTGTGCCATAGCACAAATTATTCTGGATGGCAGGGTTTGCCCACTCCAGTTCTGAAGAAGATTCATTGGATTCAAAACATTAACTCTGCTTTCTCTCCACAGATGCTGCCAGAGCTGCTGCGTTTCTCCAGCAATTTCTGTTTGCTGCAATTTCAGATCTTCGCATCCGCACTGCTTTGTTTTATTTACCCAGTTGGTTGTCCCCTTCAACTCTTCTTCCCACACTTCCTAAGAACAGTGACTCACACCAACTCGTACTAATCTGAAGAAGAATCATTTTAGACTCGAAATATTAACCCTACTTCTCAATTCACAAATGCTGCCAGACCTGTTCTATTTCTCCAGCCCTTTCTGTTTTATTTGATTCATAGTTACAGACTGCCTTAAAATCTAGCAGCTGTTCTATATATCACCTGTTCAAATACACTATACTAGTGAGCCATGGCAGTGAGTGTTAATAGGTTGATATCGCAGTAAAGTCTTAGCTTGTCCTCACCCAATATGTACACATGGACACTTTCGAGTTCAATTCACTGACAAGATTAGTGAAAATCACAGAGCCTGTTGTGTCTGTTTCAGCTGTAGTCTGCTCATTCGCCAAACAGTAACTCTCTCTCACAGCTTAACATCCTTTATACTTCCTCCAGATCTACGTGACCTGCATGTGGGTCCTGACCCCAAGTTACAAATTTAGGCCATGTCAAAAGGATTTTTGAATAGGGAGAGAGAAACAGAGTTAATGTTTCAAATCCAAAATTACTTCTTCGGGAGGGCTGAAGTCATATTAGACTCAAAATGTTAACTCTGTTCTCTCTCCACAGATGCTACCAGACCTACTGAGTTTCTCCAGCACTTCCTGCTTTTATTTCAGATCTCCAGCATCCTGCACTACTTTGTTTTAGCTTTCAATAGGACCTTGGAATAATTGAGAGGGTGGCCTATGACTCTCAGAATTTTGTCTTAAAATACTTGCTAAAGCAACTTGTTGAGTTGCTATATATTTCTTTATATCAAGAATGTGTGAATGTGTAAACATACAGATTTCAGTATATGGTCCATATGTGCACAACCAGAACACCATAATTTAAAAAGCAAAGATATGGCTACTTAGCCAACTGGCCAAAGAGTGGGATTGTTCCAAGGGAATCCACTACTTGTTTTATACAAACCTTATCAAAAATTATTCCCCTCCATTCCAATCTCCATCCTCCTGCACTTCCTTGATTTATAGTGTTCCATTCTGTTCAAACCTTCCCCTCCCTCACTCCTATCTTTTCCATTGTAATCCTGTTTCCTGTGGTACATGAAAATGGAGTGCAGCTGCTGCACTAGCTGAGTTTCCAATCCAGCCTTTGGATTATGTTGGTAATCTGGAAAGGATGGCTAACAGATCATTGTCAACTGTATATGTATTCCTGGAGGTCCTTTTCTCAATGGACTCGACACTTCCAACCGCTCCCCAGTTTGCCTTGTTTCCCTTGCTTAGCAATATTTTTGGAATTAATAAATGTTCAAAGCAAATGTTAAAAACAAGCTCCAGTTTCATCAGATTTTGTCTGCAGCCGTGTTTGGAAGACAAATAATTAATTGAGGGAGAATCTGCACCATTCTTGTAGGGTCAGTTTAATATGGTGTGGTACTAAAAGTTTCTGCCCCACTTGCTGATTTCCTTGTCTGGCTTTTTAATATACTGCTGTGGTCACCAAACGTGCAGCCTTGAATCCTACTGCATTCTCCCACAGCTCCTCCTCATGCCTCATTTACAAACTGACTTTGAGTCATTATTTGACAACTACATCTTATATTTTATTGTTTCCATCTTCTGTTGGGTGGTATGGTGGCTCAGTGGTTAGCACTTCTGCCTCACGGCAACCCCTGCTCTTCCACCCTCAGTTTATTTGTTCACACCATTAAACCTCTCCATAACAATGCAACACAAGTTTTTGTTACAGTTTTTAATCACATTTTTGAGTTCCAGACAAAGTTAACATATATTAAATGCCCAATTGCATTGAAAACTGAGTTTCATTACAGACCAGAAGGTCAGGTCATGAGGTTGTTGTGTCTCTTAAGTCGCACATAGGCTTCCCAAACCAATGTTTCCCAAAGTTTATTACACAGTGTTTGCATTTTTAGGTTTGACAGTTGTCACAACCCTCTGCTAGGAGTTGTGACAGCAGGTGGATGGTGGTGAGCGTTGACTTAGAATGGGTGTGTGGGGCACGGGGGAGTGGTAGAGTGGGGGAATTGGGGAGTAGGAAGGTGGTGGGGTGATCAGAGTTCCACAACAGCCAATGCCACCTTAGACCTCACATCCAAAAAAATCTCAGGTCATGATACCATGAGGGCTGTCGACCCCCACTTTGGGCAGCCCTGGTCTACACTCAGTGAGGGCACAACGTTTTCTTTCCTAAAAGTCATTTATCTGATGGACTGAGCTTTATCGAATGACTTTTGACAATCCAACAGGGTCATGGTTATTGATCATGGTGACTGCAAAGTACACCAAAATGTGTTCCAGATTTATTGCACTGTCAAGTTCTCATGTTGCCCCAGCAGGATTTGAACTCATATTCTCATGAGTTCAGGATTTGAACTCATGACCAGTCCGTTTCTCTGGATTATAACTGCAAAAAGATTGCACAACATTGCTGGTTTTGAGTTAAGCTGTTTCGAAGCGCCATATGACTGCATAATATTGGACATTTTGTTGAGAATTTATTTTGAATTTCATAAATAACATGAGATGAAATTTGAAGAAAACTCAGAACGAAATCTATAATGTGTTCATTAATTTAAAGGCATTCAGGATTTGTCCCATGATACTTACTATGGAAGATATGAGTGCTTGTAATTATGCAATTGATTTACCAATATCTATCTATCTACATCTTGCTCCAACCTCTTGTAGCTTCGAGCACTTTACGTCAATCTTGCTTGCGCACTTGCCTATTTTACCTTCTCGCTTCATCTATTTTTCACTCTTTGCACTGTTAATAAGTACTGCAAGGTAGAAGAGGCAAAAAAAAAGGTACAAAAGGTGCTTTTGGATTAACACATCTACAGACATAACTTTCATAATAATAAACATCCAAAGAACACTTTTTTTAAATACAGAACTTTGCTGTCAAACACCAGAGATGTTCTCCCAGCTTTTCACACGCTAATTTATCCATAGCAACAGCTTGCCCATGGAACAGGGAGGAGCTAGGTTCAACAGTCAGCACAATGTGGCACAGAAAGACTTTTTAAGTGCTTGCTTTAACTGATCAAAACAACTTCCATTAGAATCTCTAGCCTAGAGTCTGTGCGGTTGGCATACATATCGGAGACTCTGAATCTTGCATTCTTAGCCGTCTGTTTTGAAATGGCAATTAAGTCATAACTGAGATGGGAAACTACAGAAAAGTTTAGGCACCTGAAACCTGACAAAGGGTTCGCTGTGCTTATTGTAAGTAACTGTATTTGTATTCCAATTTGCATTGTGATCCAATACTGCAATTGTGCATAGTGATGATCTAACGATGTACGTATCCATTCTAATGATCATCTAATCATGCTTTCAACAACTGTAATAATCTTACAACTCTAACATTGAATAGGTTACTATATCAGAAATATAACTGACAATGTGATAATTGAACACTGTGCAATTCAATATAATGCAAAAGTATCTCATCTCAATAACTGTAACACTAACTTATTATCTAATTTTATAACAATTCATTGTGGTAATCATTTAGTGATTTAGTTATAGCTGTGAGAATTTAACAAGGTAGCTTAAATGTGTGATTCATGTTTAACAATGTTTGATCGTAACTAATAACGTAACTAATCTATTTAATAATCTAATAAAATGACTTCAGTTACAAGTCTGTAATCCTATCAGAAAGATATAGCAGCAAAATGAAATGAATATGACATATTTAGGATAACTGGAATCTCTGCCTTACGAAACAGTTGGTTGTTTATCATTGTTACATATCATCCTCATTTATAGTGGATGTAACTAACAGTGTCCAGTAATTAACAAGCAAAGTTAGTCAGTGTAGAAGGAATCATTGCTGTGAAGAAGATTCAAGTATGATTATCATAGCACAGTCAAACGAAATCAATTATTTCCCAGTTTGACACTGGATGATAAATATTGAATTAGGAGGAAAGTTTTCTGTCAGCCATTTCTTTCTTTTCTTCACTAAAATGATGTCCATTAAAAGATTGCTTGTTATAGAGGCTCACCCCAATTTTGGGTTTAAATTAGCAAGTGAAAAGGAATTGAAAATATATGATTCAAGTTTCAATAGATTGAAGACAATTAATAATTAATTAGTTATTAAATTAATGAATTAATTCTAACTTCAAGGGTGGCACGGTGGCTCAATGGTTAGCACTGCTGCCTCACAGCACCAGAGACCTGAATTCGATTCCAGCCTCGGGCGATTGAGCTGTGTGGTGTTTACACGTTCTCCCCATGTCTGTACGGGTTTCCTCCGGATCCTTTGGTTTCCTCCCACAGTGCAAAGCTGTGCAGGTTAGATGGATTAGCTGTGCTTAATTGCCCATAATGTCTAGGGATGTACAGGCTAAGTAGATTAGCCATGGGAAATGCAGTGTTACAGGAATAAGGTGGGTCTGGGTGGGATGCTCTTTGGAGGGTTGGTGTGGACTTGATGGGCCAAATGGCCTGCTTCCGTACTGTAGGGATTCTAAGATTCAATGTAAGAGATCATCTATATTTTTCAGCCATTTATTCTGGATGGCATAAAAACTCATGCGAGTTGTTGAACTGATACATTTCACAAAACAGACAAAATTTTAAGCCAAGGTGGTGGTAAAGATCAAGAGGTGCTGACACAAGTGAACCGTTTTGTGACACATTGAATAAAATATCTTAATTTCACAAATGCAACTTCTGATGTTAATATGTAATCCTGAAGTACTATTAACAACTGCAACATTGTTACTTTTTCAATCAGCATCAAATCAACAACCAGCCAACAGGCTGTCAGTGAGATTTTCAATGTGCCATTAAGGTATTGATTGGTTAAAACTGGCATTACGATTACCTGTCACACTGTAACATAGCTCCCAGTTCAATGTCAAACAGTGTAGTTTTAACCATTTTAGTGCTGAAAATATCGGATTAGTAACTAAAGCAACACATTGTTTAAAAAAATGCACAGGACTAATAGAAATGATAATATTTGACGAGGTAACAAGCTTAGAAATATAAGCAGCTGTTCATTTTTAGTTTAGACATTTAATGTGTTATCGCTGCTAATTTAAACTCCACTGACGCAATGTGAAATAAGTAAAATTTATCATATAAACATAACATCTGATGCATAATTTTTAAGTCACAAGTCTGGTATAACCGGAAGGAAAAATAAAAACGGCTCATCCTCAACAATTGAAGAGAAAGGACTATTTTGGTGTGACTGTAATGCCAGTGGGAATGGCCTGGCTGTGCAATCTGAATTATGAGTGAGTTTTCTCAAAACAATATAGGGCTAACACTTTAAAGGTTGACCAATAAAAGTACTGACTTTGGTTATATTATTGTCAAGTGTCACGCACAAAATTTGTAAGTCCCCTTTACTGTTTGTGAGAAGTAAGTTTTATATGCAAGGGTATGTTTTATATGTAAGTTTTTTTTATTGTCCTCAAGATGTGTGTGTCAAATAATCCAGCACTAAGCTTTTATGAGTTTTAAAATGAAGAAGATTATACATTCTCACTCACTTAACTTAAAATGAATGCAATGTTACCCATTCAATCACATACACACACAAAGATTGGCTAAGGGTGAGAATAGTAAGCTGTTACAAGTTATGGTTCAGTCTTTGGTTTACGGACTCTGTTGTGCACAAGGCAGGCTTGGTTCCTTGGATGAAGTTGATTCTCTAAAGTTGAAGTGTGCGTTTTGTAAAGTGAAGGATTCTTAGCAGGTGACCTGACAAAGGAGCAGCGCTTCGAAAGCTTCTGATTTTAAATAAACCTGTTGGACTATAACCTGGTGTCATGTCACTTGTGATTTAGAGATCAGTTGACCTCTATGCACAAAGACCTGGCATGTGCCCCACCATATAAAAACCTGTGCTAAAAGCGTGTGTTCATTAAATCAGCCCCAATATAACTGAAGCAAGGGGTCATTAACATTAGTTTTAAACAGAAGCAAATGCTGAGTATCCTGGAAATCTGAAATAAAAATAGAAAATTCAAGCTTTTACTAAACACAGGATAATTTTTCCTATTTAGTCATCCTGCTGCAAAGTATCCCCGCTCTGTGAGCAGGTATCCATGTGCATGTAGTTCTGGTGTACGTGGTACGCTAAAGATGAAAGCATACCAATAACATGTTACTTCTGGTACCTTTTGCTTCCAGAGACACTGATGGATTCATTAACTTCTCTGAATCAGTCGGGAAGAATTCATCTTTTAGAGTCTGAATACCGTATTGTAAGGCCCACTCCTCCAGAGCCTTGGATTGCACCAGCATTCACCGTAGCAGCCAAAGCCCGTGTAATCGTGACTTTCTGTTTCTTCACTGTATCCATGTTCAGCAACACAGCCGTTCTGCTCAGCGTCATCAAAAAAAGGAGGAACTCACACATCAGGAACCTGATCTTGAGCCTCACCATCGCTGACCTAATGGTGACTGTTTTGGTGATGCCACTAGACGCAGTGTGGAATATAACTGTTCAGTGGTATGCCGGTGATATGGCATGCAAGGCCCTGAACTTCCTGAAGCTATTTGCCATGTACGCTTCTGCGCTTGTCCTGGTGGTCATCAGTGTGGATCGTCATTCGGCTGTCTTGAACCCATTCAGTTTTATCCTCGCCACTCACAGGAACAAGTTAATGCTTTCCATGGCATGGATCACAAGCATGCTCCTGGCCGCTCCACAGGTATGTTATCACTGCAACGTACAGTGGGATGATTTTAACATCAATACTGCCATAGTATTGCCATACAGCTGCATGCTCACCCTTTGACACACTACAGCTCATAACCGCACTATACACTCTGATAACGCTTGCTAACCGTCTCTGCGCAGACGGCATGTTTATATCAAGAGCAGCACCTGCAAAGAGTAACATCCCCTCCCATTTCTCAGCTCTTCATTTTTCAGGTGCAGAATGTCTACGGCATGAACTTCACCCAGTGTGTAACGTATGGGAGCTTCACTGAACACTGGCACCAAACCTTCTATAACATGTTCACCTTCATCACCCTGTATGTGACGCCTCTCACTGTCATGGTGATCTGTTACAGCAGGATTCTGTGGGAATTAAGTAAACAGATGAAAGGAAATAGAGGTGAGATGTAATTATGTGCTCCACTGTTGTGCAGCTTTCCGCCTGCTTTATGAAGGTCTTCTATAATCCTGGAGCCACCAATCAAAAACGTACAGGTTAGGTGGATTAGCCCCGGGAACTGCAGGGTTACAGGGATCGAGTGGATGGTTGGGGGTTGGGGGTGTCTGGGTGGGATGCTCTTCACAGGGTCAGTGTGAACTCAATGGGTGGAATGACCTTCCACACTGTAGGGATTCTACATTTCTATGATATGCAGTTCTACAGATGGGGACCCATTTATGAGAAGCATGCCAATAACTTCTCAAAGGGTGTCAGAGACAGCAAAGCTTTCATCTGAAGCACATCTTCAGAAAGCCTGGTCTTATATGCTGTTTGGTATCAGTGCCAATTGTAACACTGTTGCCCGGAGTTCAAGCACTCAAATTGAGTTTGATCGTTCAGAAGGTGCTCCCTTTCTTCTGGTGTATACACTAAAGCCTCCCTAGAAGAAGATATAAAGGGATCGATGAATGTTTTCAGAAAAGAGGAGGGGTGTCCCTGCTGGCCTAAGCATTGCTTATTCCTCAATTAACATTATAAAAAAAGGTCAGACAAACAAGTGTAGAAATTGCTAGACAGACTCAGCAGGTCTGGCAGTATCTGTGGAGAGAGTAAACACTTTGATTCCAATGACCCTTCTTCAGAGCAGAGTCAGACCTGCTGAGTTTCTGCAGCAATGTATGATCTTGTTTGTTTCAGATCTTCAGTTCTTTGTGTTCTCATAAAAGATAATCATCATTGTGTTGCTGTTTATGGGAGCTTGCTAGTGAGCCACTAGGGTCTGCTGCACTGCTGCACTGAAACAGTCACTACACTTAAATAAGCTCTTTGCTGGTGTAAAGTACTGTGGGCCATCGGATGCTGTGGAAGAAGTTAAGTTCTAGTCATCCTTTTTCTATTATATACCGTTTATCTCTTTGCCTGGATCTGTATTTTGTATGATATGGGGCAGGGAATACGCCCTAGTAATGGGCCATTAAGCTCCCTGAACTGATCTCACCGATATCGCAAACATATTTAAATATCTGAGTCCTTCTGGCACATGGAAGTCAGGAGTACAAAACGAGTCAGTGGCCAAAATACTGGGTTCAAGAATTCCCTTGAAGTGTCACTATTGTCTTTTATTGCAATGTAATGGAGTTGGGAGAGAGCACCATCCTTTCAGGAATTGTCTGTCAGGGATCAAGCATCGGTTGGAAAGAGTATGCCTTTAACAAGCACATACAAAACTGTGCAAATCTGTTGAAAGACCAGTACAATAATTACCCAAAAAATTAGTAGCCACCAGGTTTCCATTGTATTTATTGTGTGGTACAGCTGCTATGATCTCATTTCAACTGGTATCAGTTGATAGGCCTCATGCACTCATAGTCAAAATTTATTTTGCAGAAAGAACACAGAATGACTACATATTAAAGGCACGAATGAAAACTCTCAAAATGACCATTGTCATTGTTGTGTCCTTCATCATCTGCTGGACCCCATATTACCTCCTCGGACTTTGGTATTGGTTCAATCAAGACGTATTGAAGAATGTGCCAGAATATGTCAGTCACATACTGTTTTTATTTGCCTTGCTGCATACCTGCTCAGATCCAATTATCTACGGGTTTTACACACCATCCTTTAGAAAGGATATCTTGACATGTTGGAGAGGGACAAGAGCGGAGATTACAAGGAATGAAACAAAACACACTGGAAGACCAGTCACTGCCAAATCCCTACGAGATGACACAAATGGCAACATCCTTAATCATATTGAGATGGTGTCTGTAATCCCCAGTTGAACAATGCAGCCTGTCTTTTTAATTAGTTACATTGTTTGGTTGTGGGCGCACGTTCCTCTCTAGGATTCGCAGGGAATGTCATTTAGGGCAAATATTTTCGCTTTCATGCTGTATGGTTGGAAACATGTGTCTTTCAGATGGAACATTAAACTGTGGCTGTCTGGGCCTGTGCCTGTGGCTGAGTGGCTTTTGGAGATGCCATGGTGTAATGCAAAAGAGCGAAGTACTTTTTTTGTTAGCCTGAGCAGCATTGCACCCTGAGCCAACATCAGCGAAACAGCTGAACCAGTGATCGACTTGCTTGTTGTTTGTGGAATGGTTGTCAACTTTGTCACCATAAACACAATTGCTGTATCTTCCTTGTTCGTGAAGCTTTTTAGATTTTTAGAAAGCTGTGATTAATCTCTGTAGAACTGCAAGATTTTCAAGTGTATTTCTGTGAACTGTTGGAAGTGTTTTTCAATTATAATAAATCAAGATAGCATCAACATTGATGCCATGTTTCAGAAACTTACCATATATACTCATGTGAAAATTGAATTTTTGACACCAATTTTTTTCAGCAACAGTGAAGTTTTGCACAGGTAATAATTTCCAGGTGTTTAAATGTGTGTTTGGTTTGGTTTGGGCCTCACACTGTATTGCATGTCACCGAATGATCAGCTGTCCCTGGTGGGTTGCTATCACATCATTGATCATGAGGTCCACTCATTTAAAATTAAGTCGAAAAGGAATTTCTCTCGCAGAGGATAGAGAGCATTTGGAATTCTCTACCCTAAAGAGTTGTGGTGGCTGGATCATTGACAGTATTCAAAGAGAACATAGATAGTCTTTTAAGTTATCAGGGAATTGCAGGCTATGCTGAGCTGACACTAAAGAGGGGCCATGATCTTGTTCAATGGCACAGCAAGTCTACTCCGGTTCCTATTTCTTATTTATTTTTATTCATTCACAGGACGAGCATTTATTGCCAATCCCTAAATCTCCAAAGGGCAGATGAGAGTCAACCACATTGCTGTGGGTCTGGAATCACATGTATTTCAGACAGGGTAAGAATGGCTGTTTGCTTCCCTAAAGGATATTAGTGAACAAGATGGGTTTTTCCAACAATTGACAATGCTTTCATGATCATCATTAAACTCTAAATTCCAGATTTTTATCAAATTCAAGTTGGCCGGATTTGAACCCGTGTCCCCAGAACATTACTAGGCCCTCTGGATTAATCGTCCAGCAATAATGGCACTGGGCGATCACCTCCCTTTATATTCTTATGATCAGACTACAATCAGTCAAGTTGTGCGAGTTAGTTCTGAGCCCCAGTGCAGCAGAGCGAGAGCAAGCGGTTGGTCGATTGTAGTTGTACCTCATCGGAAAGTGCTGTGATAGTGGACTCTTCACAGGTGATTTCAGCAATGCATCACTCCAAGCAGCTTGCAGAGGAGATGATGATTTTCACCAGGTCTCACCTGTTTTTTCTTTCACAAGATGCAGCCAGGTTTGGCTGTGTTACTTCAGCATTTTCTATATTTATTTAGGATTTCCAGCATCCGCAGTACTTTGCATTTACCTGACACACTCTTTTAATGAACCCAGGGTATGGAAAGGGGAACAGAAACAGAGGGAAGGGGAGCAGGGCAGCTGAAAGGGGCTTTGATCCTAGAAAGATTAAGGTTGATTTTAGCATGAGGTATCTGGAAAATTACATTTTAAACTGAATATCATTCATTGACTTAGATGAGATCAACTTTACACACGTGTATACAGTGCATGCTGCTAGTTACTGTGGAACGGAAACTGTTTGCATTAATAAAATGTCTTTTTGATATTAGAGATCACTACTTTTGGGGAAGAGAATTTTCATGCATATGCGCATCAGTGAAATAACAATCAATATCAACTTCATTCAGAATTAAAAGGAAATGCATAGATAATAAGAGATGACAAGCATGGGGCTGGATGAACACAGCAGGTCAAGCAGCATCATAGGAGCAGGAAAACTTGACGTTTCGGGCCTAAAC